>PVJI01005940.1:0-91164 GCA_004026765.1 Micronycteris hirsuta
CCCAAACAAACAAATATCACCAGGCACACAAAACTTGACTTACCCAAGAAGTCAAAGTATACTGGTAGGGAAATGCATTTCTAATCAAATTTGAATGAGTTGCCTTTTTTAGGCATGCGCCAGCAACCTCTCAACCATCAGGCAACTGGAAATAATGGCGCCAACGTCTGACCTCAGAGCTATTAGGTTCAAGCTCTGGCACTCGCGGTTTCCAGCTGGGCCAACCTGAACGACTTAGCCACTAGTCTGAGACTCCTTCTCTGTAAAACGGGACCAGTAATTATTAATTCAGGGTCTCTATAATGATTACTTTGAAATTAAATGAGACAATGCACGTAAAACGCTCAGAATCAGAAAAGGCATTCAATATATTTTGGGTGTTTCTTTTTCTGTCATTTGTAGGAAGAGAGTTCTCTCAGATGATATGATTCTTAAAGCCAAAAAGAACCTAATGTTATATAAACTACATAATATAATAAAATGGTCTATCTGTCTTTCTATCTACCTATCTATCTATCTACTATGGGCTGAATGCTTTGTCCCCCCAAAATTCATTCTGAAGCCCTAACCACCCCTTCCCCATTATGATAGCATTTGGAGAGAGGGCTTTGGGAGGTAATTAGGGTTGAATTAGATCATAAAGTTGGGGCCCTCGTAATGGAATTAGTGTCCTTAAACAAGAAGTGATTAGTTCTCTCCCTCTCTCTCTCCCTCTCTCTCTCTTCCCCGCCCCCAAGAAAAGACGTCATGAACACATAGTAAGAAGGTGGTCAACCACAAGCCAGGGGGAGGGTCATCAGCAGATGAATTTGATCTTGGAATTCCCAGCCTCCAGTAAATGTATGTTGTGTAAGTTTCCCTGTCTACTGTATTTTGGTATAGCAGCCTAGTAGACTCACACAATATGTAATTACTTTATTGCTAATTGCTGGCAACATATATTTCTCCCTGTCCTTACCACTACAATGCAGGACTCCCATTACACATACAGTAGAAAGCACATCATGAGATCATATCTAGAATATGCCAATGATCTATGAGTTTTCTCTTTTATGTCAACTTCTGAGACCAGGAAACTCTAGTTTTAGCAATTCAGATTCAGTGGAAATATCAAGTACTTCAAATTTCTCAGTAATAGGGTATTTTAAATTTATTTTTATTTTTAGAGAGAGGAGAAGGGAGGGAGAAAGAGAGGGAGAGAAACATCAATGTGCGGTTGCCTCTCAAATGCCCCCTACTAGGCATCTGACCCACAACCCAGGCATGATCCCTGACTAGCAATTGAACCTGCGACCTTTTGGTTCACAGGCTGGCACTCAATACAATGAACCACAGCAGCCAGGGTATGATAGGGCTTTTTTTAAAAATCTGTTGATCCTCACTACTGTTACTAATCTAGTACACAGCAAGTGCACAATAAATACCTGTCACGTGAACAAGTGAATTAACAAATTAACCAGGCTGATATTTATTTTTAAATCAGGAAATGCTCCTTTGTGCCTCAGTGTGGTACAAAATGTCCCTTTATTATAAACAAAACATATCACAGACTTTATCTCTCTTTCTGATACAAACACACAGAGCTCCTGGTTGAAGGTCACGTGCATTCAATGACTAAAGCTGTATCTGGCACTTCGCACTCCTCCCAGAGGAAAGCTGCCCGCCCCCCACCCCCAGTCTCCCAGTCATTTCTCACAGTCTCTGAGCAGACTCACCCCTTTTCGGCTGGCCATACTCTTACACATACTTGAATTCCCAGCCCAAGCACCTTTGTCCCTAAGCTTCCTTCTGGAGAATCTTCAAAGGTGACTTTTTCCTAGTGGGCCTCAGTACCTTTTTCCTCCCAGCGTTTCCTGTTTCACCTCACCCCAGCCCCTGGGTTTGTAAAACTGTAGCAGCCTCTGTCTTGGGCTCCCTCCCGCAGAGATAATGCCCAAGTCTATGCTGATGAGAGGGCTCTCCACCCAAGTGCTGACTCATGGGGGCAATGGAGCATCAGGGGAGCCCGCCGGCAGTGTCTCCAGTGTAGCCTCTTGCTTATCCTACTACTGCAGTGAGTGATTAAATGCTTGACTGTTACTTCCATTTTTTTTTTTTGTCTTATTGCTTTAATCAACTACTACGACACCTGAAAGCTCAGCTCTTTCCTGCTCAGCTGTGCCACACACACTCACAGTGGCTAGCATTTGGATATTCCTCATTTTTTAAAAAGAACAGCCTCCATGGTATTTGATAAACATTCCATTAGAGTACACGGATGTTATACACCGGATCTCTTCAGCTTTCTGTAACTTTTCCAATGGAACCGAACTTCAAGAAATCCTGAGATCTTAACAAAGACAAGTTCTTTATGACTTTTTAAAGAGAATATTGCATCCATAACATGAAAAGCAGAATTCTGACTAAAGGCAAGTCCAATCTAACCGCATTCCACAACAAATTTGGGGGAGGTAGCCCAGAAGAAATCCATGCGCAGAAGTAAGTGGTAAGAAAATCCTCAAGCTTGGCAAAATGACAAGTTGGAAGAGAAACTGGAGATCATGAGAGACGACAGAATGAAACATACACAAACCAGGATGCCTCTGTAATTGCTGTCATAGACTTTTATGGATTCGGTTCTGATCTTCCTGGCAGCCCGAGTGAAACTGGAAATACGAGCAATTACATAGCTCTCCTTTTATACAAAGAGAAAATATGCACAACACTCAGGGAAAACCCCACATTGCCCACCAGTTCCCCCTTAAAGTTTTCACATGGTGCTTTGTAATGGGATATGGATGAATGAATACGCTTTACAGGAAAGAAGAGCTTACATGTAGGAGCAGAAAAGTGATTGACAGCCAAAATCGAGGTTAACATGTGCCAGGTTAGAAAGGGCAAATGAAATGACTTTGAACATGAGTGCGGTAGACCCTTTGGCCGATCCTTGTATTTGAAGGATTCACCCCTTATGCTTCCCTAAGGACAAGTCACACCTTTCTTAAGCAGAAGGGCCACAGGCTAATTGGTCTGACTGCCAATATAGTGTGAATTGAGGTGCTCATCACCTCTACAGCCAGAGTGATGGAAAAAAAGAGTGTCACAGATTTAATTACCCAAGAGGAACATAAATTATTTTTTTCTGACCTACAACCTACCTGGCATAGCCACACATCTTACTCATTGGTTGAGACCAGCAACTGGTCCTCTGTGGGAGAAATGTCTGAGGAACCACTGGGTCACTGTGGGGCCTCCCTTCCCTGACTTTCGAGGTCCCCATCTGTTAAAATAAAGACTGGGAAACACAGTCCCTGTCAGCATCAGGGTTTGGTGATTTGATGGGAATTCACTTCCTTCTGGTGTTTTTCTGGCCAAAGCTCCTGGGAAAGACCCTACAGATTTCCCGAGTGACATCATTGCACTGCTGAGGGTGGGAAGCACGGAGAATCTAGGGTTCCTCGAAGGGGTCAGAGAAACAGCTGCGACTTATTGAACACCTTAGATGGGTGTGGCATTGTGCTATGAGCTTGTCAACACTTACCCTATTTTTATTCTAATTTAACAGATGAGAATCTATAGCTCATGTGGTTAATAAACCTACGTGAAGCTCTCAGGGAAAGACAGAGGTTTTAACCCTAAGGGGTAACTCTATAGTTTGTACTAAACATCATTCTAAAGGAATGGCGTTCAGGGTATGGTCCTAGAAACAGCAGTTTCAGCATTATTCATTATCTGGGAAATTTGTTAGACATTCAAACTCTGAGGTCCAACTGCACACTTCAGAGTCAGAAATTCTAGGGTTAGGGCCTGGCAATCTGATTTAAGAAGTTTTCAAGCCTGAGAACCACCATTCTATAGCTTTCTCTCCGGACTCCCGCCCATGATTCCTGCTGTCAGAAGCCCAGGCAAAAGGCTAACCCCTGGCCCTAGGGAGACCTCCTCTCCACCTCCATTAGAGCCTGCTTGGTGTCACTTCTTGGGAAAATCCCCTTTTGCCAATAAAAAATAATGATCTCTAACTGATGTAACGACTCCTATCAATCATGTTAACAACCCTGGCAAAGGTTATCTCGGTAATTTATCTCTATCAGCTGTTTCTCACGGTGACCCAGACATACGGAGGTGCAAGTTGCCAATGTGAGATTGTAACCATCATTGGGAAGGAGCACAGTTGTCCACCCAGCTGAGGATGAGGTAGCGGGGTCATTTGTTGAAGAACACGGCCTAGGACATTTTTGCAGCAGAACAAAACTACCTGAAATACCCTCCAGTGCAGTATACAATCCTAATGTCTAAGAGCGCGGAGCACTTATGGGCGCCACGCGTTTCGTTTATTCAACAAACAGGAACACACCTATATACGCATGCATCTCAAGGAGTTTAAGTACCGTGGAGTGTACTTGTGATTGCATAAGTAGCAGTCTATGGTAAGAGCACTCCATCAGAGCCAGACTACAATCCTGAATTCACAACGGCAGCCTCGTCAACGTGTTGTGGGAGGGAAGAGAGATAAAGGACTATGTAAGAAAAAGGACTATGTTAAAATTCTCAGTTACTTTCACGTGATCAAGAGGGAATTACCGCATCTTTCACATTTGCTGTGGATTCGTCTATCAAATTAGAGTTGTGATATCCACCTCTTTGTGGTGCTATGATTATATAAACTACGTGTAGCACATAGGCATCAGAAGTGTTGCCTTTTTCTTCTCTGCCTTCCTTTCCTGGCTGCTAAGATCAGAGCTAAGTAGCTTTATAATTTGATCATTAGGATTTAGAGCCTTCAACCTGGTTAAATGTGAGACCTAGAGATTTTCAAGGGTACATACTGTTTATGCATAGGATTGCTAGATGTTGTAGGGAAAAGAAAATTTTCTTGTCAACTGCATTTTGTTAAGGATAAAAGACAAGACACATTGTAAATAGTCTGATTGCGTATATATGAAATTCCTTACCACCTAGAATAGAGGTCATTGTGGTCCAAGTGGGCTTCATTCATTAGTTGCATATTGAGTTAGAACCTTGTAAACCTGACATTGAAATAGGTTGGAGAAAATAAAGTGTTAAAAAAAAAGTTGGTGGGGGAAGAAATAGCTGATCTGTGCTTAGTATCTCCTAACTCTGTTGGGGATAGGGGAGACATCTATCAATATAATTCAATTCATATCATAAGTGATTGCATAAATGCATGGGGCCAGGGACTCTACTTAGTGATAAGATAAGAAAACAAACAACTCTGTCCTCTTGAGGCCCAGAACCTAAGAGGTGAGACAGGAGAAATGCACTCGGGGTAATTACTAGGTAAGTAATATTTTCTACTAAGCTCTTGCCCAGACAGAACTTTAAGCTACTTAGACGAATTAGGAATGATATTCTCCAACATTTTCAAGTATGTGAGATGATATGAGGATTGGTAGTAGACAACTTATCTGCTGGAGTCCTTGACAAAGTCTTTAGGTTGCTCTGGTCTATGCGTAAGAGCTTTGTAACTAGAAATGCTCAAGTCTGCTTCCCAGATCTTGATTGAGACTTCGGTTTTCTTTATTCATGAAACGTCTGAGCCAGTTTCATCATTTGTAAACTGTGTCCCTCATAGCAGGGTTCAAAAGTTTGGCAAGAGCTTTTACTGCCAGGAACGTAGACAATGGTGCTGGGTTCTTATTGTTGGTTTTACAAAATCACACGTTTAAGATGGTGTCTCCCAGATCTTGCTGTTCTAATTTATTTTTCCTTGTATAATTAAGGGTTATACTGTGGGGTTATGGTTTGAGAAGTTAACAATTAAGAGGTTTCAGTATGAGGTTATATATTGGGAAGCATGTCAATATGCTAATTCCTAAACAATTTCATTTAAGCATTTACTATTCAGTGATGATCATTGCCTGGACTAATTATTACATTGGTACCTACAAAACTGTGATTAAAAGAATTTATATCATTCTTTATATAATTACTAACTGGGGTTCTTATCTTCCCAAATAGTTTTCCTTTTTTTTTTTTAATTTACCCTTCCTCTCCCTTCCTTGCTTTAAAAAATTTTTTTTTAAATTAATAAAATTAAAATCTGAGTACATGCTTCATTTCAGATCTTCTGCAGCCAGACCTGGAGGTGAGGACTGCTTCAGTTTCTCTGCCTTCTCTTTGCGATGACCAAGGGCATAGAGGTATCTGCTTCACTGAACTTTGAACTTCGTATTACCCTTATTTTTCTTGAGCTTGACAGCTCTGGCATGGTTTCATCTGGCTGTGAGCAGAAAGTCCTTGATTTCCTCAATGTTTTGAGGCATAACCACAAGGCAGACAGGAGAGTGCGTGGCATGTAGACCAAGCAGTAAGAAGAAAGGATGATCACTGAGGTCAGTTTTTCCATATACACAGTAAACTTTTAAATATCATACAACATATTCAGGTCTGCTTTTATGGCCCCAACATTTCCTTTGATTATATTCACTCATCTACAGTTTAGTTTTTCTTCCTCAAGGGTGGATGGATCATCCTAAGCAATCTTTTACATGCATCACTGTCTAGTTGCTTTATGTTCATTTTGCTCTTTTCAAACCCTTTTATGATATTGATTGTATTGAAAAATGCACATGTTTGTGATTTTTTTATTTACAAAACTTTAATTTTTCCATTTAAAATTTTTTTTTTCTTAACTTTGGTCTGTTTTGATTTTGCATCTTTTTCTTTATTAGCCATTTTTTTCTGAGTCTATAAATCTATGACTCAAAGTGTTTTACTTTCTACTTTAGAGACTTATTAAAGTATACCCAGTTCAAGTTGAGATATTATGATATAGTTTACTTATGTTTTGAGGTTGAGCTTTTTGGGAGAGAAATTCTTCACCAACCAAAATATTTTCTAATGTTTATTGTTCTTCTTACTAACTTTATCAGGTACACCTGATTAGATGTTTTCTTTCATTAAATTTTAAATGATTAATTCCACCCTGGACAAGTAATTATAGGTAACCCATATTGACAGAGTGAAGACTTTGGGTGACTTACTCGGTTTCTTAGCTTAGCAGTGCCTCTTTCTTGTTACGCCGTGGTAGAATGTTTAGCAACAATTACATGAGGAAATGTGGGGAAGAGAAAGACTGCCTAATTGACTTGTGGATCTGGCTGGGAAATTTGTAGGCAAGACGTTAAAAATATAGCAATTAGTCTCTTCAAGCTTCCTATGTTAAAATTTGACAAGAGGAAACTGAACTAAAGAAGTAACTTGAGTGTCTGAAGATAATTTAGAGAAATCACAAAGGAGGGAGGACTTGCTTAGTTCTAAAATAAAATTTCTTTTTACCCCCAGCAAGATTCACAACGTTAAAAAAAAAGTTGAGGAAGAGATGGATCAGGCATCTCGGTGCATGGACTTAGATATATGACCAGAGAAGACTACGTGGATATTCCAAATCCAGAAGAAAATAAAAGGAGGAAGAGCCAAGGAGTCGAACTGAGGGCCCGCACATGCGCACTCAATTCATCAGACCAAACTGTCTGCAGGCATTTGAGTCGTCCAAGTGGAGGACCTCACTGAATGTGGAGCACAGAGACACTCCTCCTTGCTCTTCCTAGAGTCCTGGACCACAAAATCCTGAGCACGCCCAAATGGTTGTCTTAGGTGGTTGAAACGCAGCCGCAGAACATGCAGTGTATTTACATTCAATATCTCCAAGTAGGTATTTGCTGCACATGACCGTGAACTGTGTGCCTCTACTGGACTGGTCCGAGGAGTACCCAGAGCGCTGACTTAACATCATTTCTGGGCGTGTCTGCGAGGGTGTTTCTGGAAGGGATTAGCATTTGGATGAGTGGGCTGGGTAAAGCTGGTGTTTCGCCCTCAGGGGGGTGGGCGGGGCCACTCCTTCCACTATGGGCTTGGAAAGAACCGAAAGGTAGAAGAGGTTGAATTCATTCCCTGCCAGACTGCGGGAGCTGGGACTTTAGTCTTCGCCTGCTCTTAAGGCTCCCGGCTCTCAGGCCTTCGAGACTCAGACTGGAGCGACCACTGGCTCTCCGGCTCTCAGTCCCTCAAACTGTATACCAAAGGCTTTCCTGAGTATCCAGCTTGCAGACTGCAGACTGTGGAACTTCTCAGCTCCTGTAATTGCATTCACCAATACCTTATAATAAATCGACTTATATATGTATATATTCCAATGTGTAATTATCCAATTCATAGCAAGCTCACGTCCGTGTGTATTTGTATGCATACGTCTATATCTAGTTATATCCATATATCTCTCTCCATCTACCCATACCCCCTATTGTTCTTCTCTGAGAACCTTGACTAATACTTTATGAGCAGTAAAATCTAGAGAAAGCGTTACTTTAGAGGTATAGATATGAAATTCACCAAAACAAATAATAAATGAACCAATGCAGGAAGAAGAAGCAACTCAGGGAAAGTAAGCAGAAATAGTAGTAGAAATGATGCAGAAACTACCATAAGAGACAGGCAATTAAATAGTTACACAAAAACATTGTACTTGACTCTAATAGAAATATTTACAGGTGTTAGCACTGTAAGGCAGAGGCGATTTCTTATCTTGTCTGGGCAGATCACAGATGACTGTAAAGGGAAATTATGCTTGAACATAGTTTGATGATTGAGTGAGGAATCACCAAATGCCATGGCCAAGTAATGAAGCGGCCTGTTCAATAGGATGGTGCAGAAAAGACAGTTAGCTCTGCCACTGAATTTGCTTCCTCTTTCATAATCTGGGCCTGTCACTGGGAGAAGGTTGACCAGCAAAAAATAGAGACATGTCCTGTGACTTCATGCTTACCAGTGGAAAATGAACATAAGTGATGTATGTCACTTCCAGGCCAGGGTTTTAAGAAGCATGTTTTTTTGGGGGGGAGTGGGGTGGGGTGGATTCCTCGTTTGTTTGTTTGTTTGTTTGTTATTGTCCATTGTCTCTATGTTGGTTAGAAGAGAAATCTGAGAGCCTGGAAACTGGAATCAGCCCGGGGCCCTGAATCGTCATGTGGACATAAATCACATGCTATCCTCAGTCTACAGTTTCATGAGTAAAAATACAATTCTATTTTGTTAAGCCATGGAAATTGTATGGCTTATTTGTCACAGGACAAGCCATGATCCTCTTGTGCAGCTACTACACTGCTTCTGATTAGGGTACTAAAGGCCTGTGGGAAAGGGGCATTGAGTCGGCGAGGGTCAGATGTCCAGGGTCTTACCTGTTTCTGATGGAATTCAACCCATTCTCTTAAAGACAAGTAGTATATTGGCTTGATCAAAGTTTCTATTTGGAGGGAAGCACGGAAAATCGTGGTATTGTCTTTAAGCCCAATTTACCTCTCCCATTAACATCGATCATTATTACAAATGGAGTATTTTTGCATGCATTTGCAATGCATGTCTGTATCATTTTTATCTTCCTCTATTTCTATTATCCTTTTGCAAAAAGTGAGGGAGAGCCAGAGAGAATTATCATTTTTAAAATGGAAGAAAACTTACAGTGAACTTCTAACAACCCCCGAATTCACAAGCTTATAGATGCTGCAGAAGTTTGATTTATTGAACAGGAGAATAATAGTTCTTTTTTCCCCCCACTGAACTTATTAGTGTGTGTCTCACACTGTGAAGAAAAAGTAATGAGTGAAATGGAACCATTTGATATCTCTATTGTGTGTGTTGGTAAGTGCACAGGAAGAAGAGAGAGGACCTTCAAGTATCTCAGCTCTATTTTTTACACACAGACACATTACATAATGACTCCTTGTTGAACTGTAATTATAACAGAGCCACCTTTATAAACACGAATACAGGGGAAACTAATTAGGCACTAACAATAGGCAAATATTATTCTCTTAATTAGATCTTCTATTGGAAATCCTGCTTTGTTCCTGCTACTCCAGTGTAAATGACATTTAAATCATAACAGTGTCTCACAGAATGGTCTTTCCGGGATGAAAAAGACAGACGCAATGTCACAGGCGATGAACGCCTTTTCAAATCTCGGCTCATCTGAAGTCAATGTGATGCAGTCCCCCAAACAGCTGCTTTTGCTGATTTGTATACTCGCATAATTAGAGCGGAAAGTGTTCCGTCGGCACATCTTCAGTATTCATATATTTTGATAGTTCTTTTGTCACCTATTATTTTTACATAGCTGGTTATTATCTTGCAGTTGAAGTGCTCACCATTGGATTAGGGTGAGGGATCTAGAGGGTAAGTGCAATTGGATGGTGTCTTGGTTCCAGCCCTCCCCCGTCCTTAAATCAGTGCATATGTCTCTCTCTCTCTCTCTCTCTCCTTCCAGTCTCTCCATAGTTTCTATTCATCATGTACATCTTAAAAGAAACAAAGGAAGAGAAAGATCTGCTGAAAAGGTCTTACTCTGGGTGAGGTGCCAACGTGGGCAGGAAGACCGGGATCTAGGATTATCGAGATAACTCTTGGAGCATCACTTCCCGCTCACCCTTGAAGCAGCCGCTGGGACACGTGCTCAGACAGTCACAAGGAAACGAGAGGGGCCAGTGGCCATGTCCCTTGCATAATAAACACACGTTTCATTGTGGGATCGAAAAGCCGAATTATGCCACCCATTTTGATGAAAATGTGATTAAACAGGCATGTAATAAGCAGCTGAGGTCCTGTGTGAGTAAAATTAAGATAAATAAGGGTAAGGCAAGATTTTCTATTTTAAAGTACAAGGAACAATGGCAATTTTTACCAGGTACTCTTATACTGGAAATTAAATTTTGTATGAATTTATATGTATGCCTCGGATCTCTCAGCACAAATGTGTAAATATAATATTCTGAAGTTCACAAACTAATTTCTACTTTTGCTTTACCTTAATGGTGTTTGGATCCATTCAATAAGTATAGCATCTGAAGGGACTCAGAGGGGTCTATAGTGCTCAAAGAAAAGACCCTAAAACAACGTTGGTTAACTGCCTGCCTCCCGTCACAGAGGCAAAATGAACAAAGAGAGCCTGAGGCAAGATAAGGATTCGGGCCAGCTGACCCCGACCCGCACCTAGGTTTGCGTAGTCACATCTCCCCAGCAGGAACCACTGGCACTACTATTACCTGTCAATCAAAATGTAACTTCTTCACCCCCACCCACCAACTCAATGACTCCTCAGAACAAGGGACTCACTCACTCTCTTGGCTCTTTTGGCCACATGGGGAGCCCCTGGCCACTCGCCATCGGGTGGAGGCAGGGGCTCTGGCCTCCCTTTGTGGCTACCTGGCCTCTGGCCACCCTGCTCTTGCCACCCTGCTTTTGACACCCTCACTTTTGCTTTCCTATTATTAGAACTTAGCACTAATAAACTTTGCTTGCACTCCAGTAGGCTTGCGGACCTGGAACTCTTTGCTGCATTGGTAAGAAGAACTGAGTTTCTGGGAGTTTCTCCTGTAACATTATATTTGAGGGTGAGACAAAAGCTAACTGATTCACCAAATATCTAAAAATTTATATTTTAAAATTTTTACTTAAATAATGTGAGTTGCACAGCTGTTATCTATAAAATTATTACAATAAAATGCTAGGTAGTTATAAATGGTGTGATGGTTATAGAGTTAGGTGGATTTTCTGGCACAGCGTATATATTAAAGTGTTTTTTTTTTTAAGTTAGGCATCATTCTTAGGGATTCTGACAGGTATGAAATTAAGTAGACTATACTAAATATGAACTGTTGAATTTTTTATTTTATAATTTTTATCACAAATATTAGGTTCATACAGTTTAACTAAAAATCTACCCTCCAGGAGCTGAAAATCTAATAAAACTGAGAGGAATGATTATAGGTATGGATATTATTAACATCTAGGTAGTAAAACATATAGAGTAATACATAGTGTGGAAATACTGGGATGAAATAGGTCAAATCTAAATCTGGGATAAGATTAGATTTGGGAAGTTTCATATAAAAGGGCTTTTAGTTTTGTAAAGAATTTGTCAGGTGGACAAAGGAAGAGAGAGAGGGAATGGGAGGGAGGAAGGGAAGGAATGGAAGAAGGGAGGGAGGAAGGGAGCGGAAGAGAGAGAGAGAGATAATCTTTCAGAAATGACGACTGTGTGATATTATTTCATATGAGAATGCATTAATTATATAATTATAAAGGGAGAGAAACATCTGTAGGGTTGCATCTTCTGTGCCCCCTACTGGGGACCTGGCCTGCAACCCAGACAGGTACCCTGACTGGGAATTGAACCCGCGACTCTTTGGTTTTTTTAGGTCCACACTCAATCCACTGAGCCACACCAGCCAGGGCCATGGATTGCTTTTTTTATAAAATTACAGTCTACATTCATGTTATTTTGTAGTAGTTTCAGGAGTGCAGCTCCCTGATTGAACAATCACATATTTACAAAGTGTTCCCCCTGATATTTCTAGTACCCGTATGAATGACTTCCCTTTCCATGGTAAGCAGCAAAACCATTGGTGTCATTTCGGAGAAAAAAAGACAATAGCATTAAACAAATGCCATTTCTAACACCTGAGTCATAAACAATAGGTATGTATCTTATTTTACATTTATATGCTGTGGGAAAGAGAGAAGTAAAAGGAGGTGATGAGCCCTAAATATGCCTTTGGCATTACATGAGCTACTTATATATCATGTGCTTGATGATAGATGAGAAAATCAAGGTCTAAATATTTACAGAAATTTCATAAAACACAAGAGGATATGAGAGGAACCAGGACTCCTGTCTGACTCCAAAACCCAGGAACTTTTTAATGACCAATGTTGCTGTAATAGGCTAATAGATTTTTAAAAATATGTTACAACTAAGGCAGTCCCATTTTTAAATTTTTGTGGTATCTTCATGCTGCTTTCCACAGTGGCTGTACCAGTTTGCATTGTGACCCAGCGGTTCCACTTCTGGGAATTTATCTGAAGAAAACCGAAACACTAATTCGAAAGAACATAAGCACCTTATGTTCGTTGCAGTGTTATCTACAATCACTAAGATATGGAAGCAGCCCAAGTGTCCATCAGTAGATGAATGGATAAAAACTAGGAGGCATTTACACAACAGAAAACTACTTGGCTGTAAAAAAGAAGAAATTTTACCTTTGCAATAGCATGGATGGACATGGGGAACATGATGCTAAGTGAAATAATCCCATCAGAGAAAGACAAGTACCATGTGGTCTCACTCGTATGTGGAATCTAATGAACACACTGAACTAAGAAACAAAATAGAGGCAGACTCGTAGATAGAGAGCAGGTTGACGACTGGGTGGGGGTGGGTAGTGGGTAGAGGGCTCAAGCGAAAAGGGACAAGGACTCATGGGCATGGACAATGGTGTGGGGGGAGGGGAGTATAAGGAGGATTAATGGTGATAAAAAAGTAATAAAATATAAGTTAGAAAGAAAAAAGTTACAAACAGCTTTCCTTCCTTCCTTTCTTCTTTTATATCTTTTCTTCCTTCCTTTTTTTCAACAAATATTTACTCAGCATCTACCCTGCGCAGACACATTCTGAGAATGCTTACGTGAATAAACAAACACGCGCTTCTCAGGCACTCGCAGTCTACTAGGAATCAGACGTATAAACACATACACTAACATTAATGTCAAAACAACATGGAACATCGAGACGGGACTGATCAATGTGGGGGTTACAGGTGATGTTTGAGCTGGGTCTTGGAGGACGGTAGGGACATTGCGAGTAACAAGGACATTCTAGACAGAGAGCACACCGGCCTGGTGAGGAAGCGCACAGAGCCGACACTGGCCTGGGAGACAGAAGGTTGGGATATAAATGCTGCCTGTCTCCGCTCGCAGCAGGCCTTCCCACTGCCTCCTGCTGCTCTCATCTATTTTCTTGCTTTGCATTTTCCCTGCTTTCCTAAACCTGCTCTTCCATTTCCACCCCCCCTCCTCCACCTCCTCACCTCATGTCCAAAACACATGGGTGTGTGGGATAAGCGGGTGAGCGTGGCGCAGTTGGGTGAGGGGAGGGGCGCGGTGAGGCGCGCAGCCAGGGTGAAGGGCACGCTAATGACAAGCGCCGGGGCCTGCAAACCCCATGACTGCCTTCCTTCACCTTGAAACCTTTTTTGCCGTTCCATGGCCAACATCGTGTTTTGCCAAATGATTTTGACTGATAGCCACCTTAGTGCTGATTCAAAGGAAATATATAAAGCAGATTGTCAAGTTCCATACATGGGAGAATATAAAAAAAAAGAGTCACATACAATTTACAAAGGAAATAGAAAATGTTGGGGGGAAAAAGGAATCTTGAACAGCCCTCCAATCAAGATCTTAATTCCCAGGCTCTCCTTCAGCAATCACCACCAGGGGATGCTGATTAGCAAGAACAGTGCACAGGTGTTACCCTCCGAGAGCAAGAAATAAAAAATAAAATGAAACCCAGCTTCAACCTAGTTGCCTATATCTCACCTACTTGTTCCTACATATGCCATGTTTAACTGTGCCGTATTTAACATCTGATGTGTTATATATGGAGACCATTGTAGTTATCTGGAAAATGCTCTTTCCTCCTTAAATACAGATCCCCAAAGAGGCACCCTCCATCTGTTCATTCGGACGTCCATGTGTGCATTCATTGGCATCCAGTGAGTATTCCATGAGCTTCTACTCTGCACCAGACACTAGGCTTGGCACTAGGAATATGGTAGTAAAATTAGAAAATTCTGGGTTTGCTTTTATGAGCTTACACAATGAGGAGAGAGTCACATAATTAGGTGTTGCATAATTCGGCAACTGTAGTTTTTCTGTCCCCAGTGGACAGCAATGTGTAGGGTGGTAAAAAATCTGTAACCCCAGAGACCTGACTTAGCCTATTCTACAAGGGGTTTCTTTTATGCTGTAGAAAGCACTGAGGTTGAACTGGTGGATGAGACAGGAAAAGGGTCGTAACATGAATCTTGGACCAAAGACATGAAAACTTGTGTAGCAAAAAAAACAAAGCAAAAGAAAACTCTGGAAGTTTGTGTGACTAGAACTTAGAGCCGGCAGACCATGATGCTTTTACAGGTAAAGGGACCTGAAATCCTGTTAAAGAGTTTATATTTTAATTCTTCCCAACTCTCTGAAAATGAAGTATTTTAAAGCAAGGTGTCATGATCTCACTCAGAGAAGCCACTGACTGGACAAAAGGACCCATCTCTTATGTGATATGGAATGAATGCAGAGTAGTCTACTCAGAAAGTCTATACAAATTTGAAGATTTTAACATTGGTAGACTTGGGGAATTTTCTCCGTAAAATGTTAAACTGATTACTTAAGAAAATATTTCCATATGTATCAGATAATTTAACAAGGGAAATTGCAAGTTATAATATAGGCCGTTGTCACGGTCCAGGGAGGCAAATTCACTAGAGAGATGGAAGCAGGTTTAACCAAGGAGAATATACCTGCCACTTAGAATTGTGAGTGGAAGAACTTCTTGCAACTTCTTCACAAACTGGTTGAACTTGTATGTACTGACCCGCTGATGCCTATTTTATTCGCTGTTAGTTTAATGGAAGCTCTGTCCAGAAGTCGGCTGGCAGAGCAAAACACCAGCAATGTGGATGGCAGAATCAGTGATTGTTTTCCGCAGTGGAGGTGTCAGAGTTCTCTATTTGAACCAACCAATCACTTGCTCTCCTAATGAGCTTTACCTGAAAGTTTGCTGTGAAACTCCCAGGTTTTCCAAAGGGCGGTGCCCAAGTCATGATTTGGACAGGAAAGCTTTTTGACTATAAACGTAGTCTTAAACAGTATTAAATTAAATAGTGAATTACTCCCGTTTCACTTATAGTTTACTCTTGACTAAGAGATCATGTCAATGATGATAACATGTCCCAAACACCTGATATTTTCTTTTTTTAACTTTATTTTTATTGTTGACACTATTACAAATGTCTCCATTTTCTAAGCTACTTTAAAGAAACCTATAATTCTTTGATAACAGGTGTCAAATTTAGAGCCCTCCCATAGCATTAGTACTCTGTAAGAATGCACATCGTGCTCTGGCTGGTGTAGCTCAGTGGATTGTGTGCAGGCTGCGAACCAAAAGACCGCCAGTTTGATTCCCAGTCAGGGCACATGCCTGAGTTGCAGGCCACTTCCCCAGCAGAGGGTGCAAGAGAGGCAACCACATATTGACATTTCTCTCCTTCTCTTTTTCCTCCCCTTCCCTGTCTCTAAAAATAAATAAATAAAGTCTTTTTAAAAAAAAGAATGTGCATTGTTTTCCTTTTATAGTATTATATTTATGGTATCTTTCTGTTTCTGGCACATAATATTGGTTTTCTATATATATATGATAGTAAGAGTTATAAGTTAAAATAAAATTTTAAAATTAATAAAATAACTAAATTACTTTTAAAATAAATCTTAAATAACTTAAACTATATATGGTTAGTAGATGTGGCAAATATAATGAAGAGGTAGAGAGGTGATGAAGGTTGACAAAACTTGTTTATTAAGTAAAGAACATGACCTTTAGAATTTTAAACCTGGTTTTATCATTTACTAATTGTGTGACCCTGTGCAAAGTCACTTAATCTGAGTCTCAGTTTACAATTCTGTACCATAGGGATTACAATGATTTTGACCTCATGAGTTTGGTATGAGGGGTAAATATTAAGTCTAGCATATCATCGAAACCCAGTGAAGGTCATTATAGTTGACAACAAATAGAGGATGAAGTGACAGAGGGAAACTACCTGTGTAATGAGAGTTGCAAAGCAGCAATGAATCCTTTGGCCTTATCCAAGGCACCCAGAGTCTGCACCAGATGCAACACAATTAAACTGAATAGTCCCTAGTGTTTCAAGAAAATTCTCACTCACAATTACCCAAACAAATCCATTGGCTTAGAAATCCAGAGAGCTTTAAACCAAAACAAACATCTCTTTAGGGCCCCTGAAACTATTTTTCATTGCTGTCTAAATTTTATACACCCAGCAACACCAGTAATACGATCAGCGAGGATGCTACCAGAAAGTCAGTTTGTTCCTACAACCTACCAACTCTGCATTCAGGTCAGCTTGGTCCAATTCAGTAGCAATCACATGGGAGTCTACTGTACACCACGTACTGGTAGGGGTGTACAACCTGCAGCCCATGGGCCGCATGCAGCCCAGGATAGCTGTGAATGGGGTCCAACACAAAATCGTAAATTTATTTAAAACATGATGAGAATTTTTTGTGTGTGATTATGTGTCACAACATATTCAATGTGTAGTCCAAGATGACTCTTCTTCCAGTGTGGCCCAGAGACACCAAAAGGCTGGACACCCCTGAGTCATACAGCATGAGCTAGTGAACATGGACCAAAGAGGACTGGCCCAGCTCATGTCTTCACACATGTATAGCTTCCAGCAGCACTTATTTGGCTAAGTGCTAAGCATTCTGTGATCAAGAAAGTCCTACTTAATATTCCAGATCATTGTATTCCTCTATTTGTTTACTGAGTGGATTAGCAAACACATTCTGTATTGAATAAACAGAAGGTGCATACTTTGTGGCAGACAGATTGAGAGTCATTGGGATGAAATGATGAAAGTGTTGGATTCTAGAAAGAAACTGGACTGGCTTCTTTCAGAGCTGCAAATACAATGCCACGGGAGCAACGGTGAGGCCAAGTTTAGGCCCAGTTCTTCAGCAAACATCATGCTCTGGTGAACAGTGCATGGACGTTTGGGTCTGCCTTCACTGTTCATTGGAGAATTCTTTGTGATCTGAAAGTCTTGGGCTTTCAGACTTGGTTAAAATTCACAACTGATGTCTTCAAAGAGAGCTCTTATACTTGAAGAACTTGGTTTCCTCTCAAAATTTCTACCCTTTGAGTCATTTTTACAGAGTGAAGCAAAAGTAGATTCACAATTGTGAGTATGCCAAACATAGAGTTTATTTTTGTATTATTATTTATTAATTATTGCAGTGATTCCCATGTGAACAACTATAAACATATTTTTGCTCCACCCTGCACTTGCAAACAAGTGAAGCAAATTAAATCAAAGAAAAATGTGATACATTTCCATTCTCTGGAAAACCAGTTCTCCAGTTATCATGCTAGTTTCCAGAAATGAGGATGAGATTTTGTTCTGCCCTGGGCTGTAGCTTCCCCTTCCACACCCATTAGGATTGCTATAATTTGCTACTTCTGTTGAAGTTTCCCCATTATTAATAGCTGTTCTTCTAGTCTCCTTCCCATACTAACGTGGTCCACTCCATGGAAGTCCTTGAGCACTTGGGAGAATAAAAAATATATTCTCTACCCCAGTCAGGTTATGCTTGGGATATTCTCCATTGCGAGTTTCTCATTTTAGTTTGAACCAAATAGGATAAATGATAATGGATGAAGGAGACTTGGCCTGGGATGGTCCACATACAATGCAGTGTCCAGGTGATGTGTTGTAGAACTGTGCACCTGAAACCTGTATAATTTTGTTAACCAGTGTCAATAAAAAGGGAAAAAGAGGAATATAAGCTGAAAAAAGAACCAATATGTTAAATTGCTCCACTAAATGCCTGAAACTTCTTGTGGCCCAAGCTCTTTAGGAATACTAACAGTGGCAGTGGGTCTGGAGGAAGATGTCCATCCCTCTCTCTTTGACCCAGGAGAAGACCTCACGCAGGGCCTCTCTTCATGACTGGCCATTTTGGTGGCTGTAATATTCTGCAATTGATGCTGAATGTAATGTGAACTTGGAGCCTCGGACACTTACTACGTTGGCGGTCACCATTTCCTCTCTTTATTGCACTCGCCATCACAACATTTTATCAAGAGGTTTTTGAATTAAGGAATTCAAAATGAATGGACCACCTAGAACATATTCTAAAATGGGCAATTTCAGTTATATTAAGGTATGTCAGAAAAATAAATATTTCATTTTTCCCTTTCTTCTTAAGAGTTTGTAAAAGTAAAATTTGAATTTTCCATTAGACCTCCAAGTTCATTTCATAACATATTGGTGTTAAGAATTAGACATAGAATTGATCATCTTATCTTGGCACAGAGTAAAACAAGAATACCATCCACCATTATGGGAAATGGGTATAAAGCTTTATGTTCAGCTGTGGATGTATGACTGGCACTTCTAGGGCATTAAGACAAATGTTTTGGGACTAGGGTGGTTTTATGTATCACTCTGTGCTTTGAATATGGTGGCAAGATGTCACCTTCATATCAGATGTTGCCAAATACAAAAATATTTTCTTTTCTTTAAGTCTTAACATTCTTTTAAAAACCTGACTTCACACTATAAACAGATTTTCAAGATACGTCTTCATCATCTTTGGAATAAATTGATCCCAGAGAATTGATTATCACTTGAGAAATTTAAAAAAATTTGCTGCTATTGGCTTAAAGTGGTAGTCAGTTTTCTTAATTAGGTTAAAGTCTTTCTGGATCTTGCTTAGATGCTTGTAATGAGCTCCTAAATGGTTTCCCTTTTTTCATTCAGTCCTTCCTTAACACGACCAGTGTGATTTATCTTTCTAAAGATCAACTCTTTTTTGCCATTCCCTTCCTAGAAATCCTCAATATGACCTTAATTTTTGAAGAAAAGAGACAATCACTTTCCAGGTGGCATTGAAAGCCATCGATAATCCAATGCCATTTTTCTCTTCTGCATATTTCATATATCAAAAAAATCTTAACATATTTACCTCCTTCTTTCTTTCTGTGGGCTACTTTTGGGAGATGATTTCCATGTAAATTATTTTATTACATTATGTTACATGTACACCAAATGCTGACAATGAAGATTAGAGGGAAGGTTGACAATATGGAAACTTGTATGAAACATCTCAATCTAATATTATAGTAATATACAACAGTAAATACTTATAAAATGGATGTATTATGCAGTTTCGATCCATTTAAGCTGTTCAAAATCAATGAAAAAAGAATAGAGTTCTCATCAATGTTGCATTTTCAAATTATACCTGTGTCTTCCTGAAAATTCCTTTTCCAAACTTGCTTTTCCTCTCTGCCTAGACAGTCAAATAACTCCCTGTATTGACAGGACACGTGTAAAGCACTTAACACAGAACCGTATGTAAATTCACACTAAATAATGCATAATGCTTACAGGAATCTGTGCCCCAACTTGCTGCAGCCAGCATTGCATGCAAGGAAAATGAGAAGGACAAGCAGCAGCAAAAAGCAGATGCAGTTTTTTTTTTTAAGCTAAGATAGAATAATGTGCATTTTTAATATTGTAGACTTACATGCCACAGCTAGAGGCTGTATTTATTTCATTTAACTCATTTAATTCATGTCTGTGTGGAGGGCAAGCAAAAGTTTTAGAAGAATAATCAGTGCAGTGGGTTCTTGCTTAACCTATTTTTTAATAAAAATGGGTAGTAGAACAACAACATATCTTAATGAAATGAGTTTATCAGAGTCAGTTGTTGATATACTATTTGATAAAGGCCTATGGAGAGTTCTTTGGTGCCAGAGAAACCTGACCTCTCACCTCTGGGGTGTGAGACTGAGACCTTCCTCAGAAGTTAGGGTGCAGTTTTTCACGCTTTTTTCACTCACAGAAGGTCTATGTACTGAGTACTTAACAATGTTCTAGGCACTGTGAATGGCATTTTGGATTTACGGTGAGTAGAACCAACCACATTCCTTGATCTCAAGAGGCTCATACTCCAGGCCAGGAGAGACATGTCCATGTACTAAAAACCAAGAGTCGTGCTGTAAATGAGAGAAAGGTAGTTCTCTGAGAACACATGGCACTTCCTGCTTGACACTACAGGTCAGGGGAAGCGTTTTCCAGGAAGAGACACTTTGGTTGATATCTCCAAAATGACCAGTTACAGAGAGAAGGGAGGTAGTTAAGAATGGTGGGTACTATTATTCAATATGATCACACAAAAATTCCTGGAACCAGCAAACTTGTTATTGTCCTCGGCAAAGAGGACACTGCCAATGTAATGAAGTTAAAGACCTTGAGATTGTCAGGTTGGGCCCAATGCAGTCACACGGCCCTTATAAGAGGAGGCACATAGGTTGGAGTCTGGACAGGCAATCTGATGAGCGAAGCACAGTGATGAGATTGCCAGCTCTGAAGGGGGAGGGGGGCCATGAGCTCAGAATGCAAGAACCTGCTAGAAGCTGAAAAAGGCAAAGAGAAGGATTCTGAATTCTTCTCTAGAAGCTCCTGAACAAATGCAGCACTGCCAATACCTTGATTTTTAGGACTTCTGGCCTCTAAAACTATAAGCTAATAAACATTTGCTGTTTGAGACCAACACGCTTGTAGTGATTTGTTGCAGGAACAATAAGAATTTTCGCTTTGCAGGACAATGCCCAACTGACTGAGCCACACTGGTCAGGGCAAAGGTTTGTTACTTTTTATGGCTGAGCACTATTTCGTTATCTGTATGCCACATTTTCTTTATCCATTTATCTATTGATAGACACTTAGGTGGCTTCCATATCTTGGCTGTTCTTTTCAAATTAGTGTTTTCATTTTCTTTGGATAAATACCCCATAGTGCAATTGCTGGTCATATGGTAATTCTATTTTTAATTTTTTGAGGAAGCTTCATACTGTTCCTCACAGTGGCTGCACCAGTTTACCATCCCACCAGCAGGGCACGAGGCTTCCCTTTTCTTCTCGTCCCCACCAATGCTGATTCTGTTTCTGAGGCAGGGGACACTAAACAATAATTCTTTTACCTTAGATGTTAGAGGGAATTAAAGGTTATTATTTCAGACACAGACTCTCTCTCCTCCTCTCTCCTAAATATCTATCTTCATCTTTCCTTATTTTATTGTTTGCCACGGTAAATAGTTTTCCAAGTACCTCTCCATGACCCGTAGTTCTCGATTCATTCCGATGGCTGTGCAAGTATCACGTTATCAGTTCGGATTCCTTTCTGTGTCATCATGTATTTCTAGCAACTTACACTTCATTATTTAAATTTTTTTCAAAATATAAAACATCATGTGTCTGCTTATTTATATGCTAGTATTATTTATTCATAACTTGCTAACCCCACAAGAATGCAGATATTCAAACACACATACATGCAAACAAAAGTTACATGCAAATAAATACTAGGCATGTGGGGACCTTGCCTTGGGGATACACAGATGAATATACAGACAGCATTGTGGCCAATGTCATTTTTAAGTATTTCTATGAATTAAATATGGGCTTTGTAGTTACCAAATAAAAATACTGAAACTTGTTTATACATTATTTGGATATTAGAGAATTTTCAGAGTCATGACAGATATTATTTCATTTAGCCTAAATAATTTAACAGGATATAGGCTTTGGATGTATTTATTATGAACACGTGACATTAATAAGAGGGCTCTGCTTGCAAAATGTACTTAATCTTTCTCAGTAACTGTTTGCCATCATGAATTAACTGATCAGTCTGACTCCATTATTGGACAGAGTGATGTAGAAACTTTTATACTAGGCACAAATGTAGGAAGTCCAAACTATACACCACATTGGGCTGAGAAATAAGGGTTGTGTGCTGGATTATAAACGGCTACAAGTATTTTTCTCCCCCTCAGAGACTGAAATTTTAAGATAACTTAATACAGGCGTATGAGTGTAGAAGATAATTTCAGTCTCTCTACACCTGTGATTACCTGCCAGGCACATAAGACAGTGGAAGTCTCCGCACCAGGACCCAGTGCGAGCGGAGGCAGCTGGGTTGCAGCATTTGGGGGACCTGGGGAAGTGATGTTGTGAGAGTGATCAGGCCTGGCCTATGTGCCTAAGCATAAGGAATACTAACAGCTGAAGATACATGTAGAAAGAAGAGAACATGATTTTGGTTTTGACTCACGTCTGGTTGCTATTAGTGTCATGTTTATAGGAAAAAGGCAATTTCCCAGGGGGACGAACAGGGAGATGGAGTAATTGGACAGATTTAAATGTACTCATCTTCTCTTGATTTGCCTTGTCTGTCATGTTCACTTGACCTTGTACCAGTCATTGAACTTTAGAGCTGTGCAGAGCAGCAGCTATTTACCTAAATTAGAGATAGGTAAATTAGATTTCAGAGGAGGACAGTGAGAACTTATTTAAATTTTAAAAAAGAGACTAAAACATAAATGTAATGTACCTAACGAATGCAAGTTGTCATTTCCAGAAAGAGTAGAAGAAAATAGCCAATTATATGGACTTTTAATTCAGACCAACCCACATTTGAATACTAGCCTCGCTGCTCACCTCTGCCATGAACTCGGTTCCTAAGACTCTCTGAAACTTATTTATTCATTACAACAACCCCATTGGGCTAGCACAAAGATTTATTAAGTGTTTTTTTAAACAAATAAATTAAGGTAATTGCATTTAGATTATTGATCATGTGATTTAGAAAACTCAGCAAATGTTCATTGAATACACACTATAGGTTATATATCATTTGGTCGACAGGAGTTACAGAGATGAACAAAATACACTCTCTGTCTCAGAGAACTGAACACTCTAGTGGGGAAAAGTACTACAGGCAGACAAGGTGCCAGTTGGCAACTGTATGAGGAGTTGGGAACCCACGGAGACATCTAAACCAAGTCTGTGACCTCATCAAGGCTCCCTGGAGGAGGGAACATGAGCCCTACACCCTGAAGAATCTGTAGGATTTAACCATACTGGATGCTACCTTGGACACTAGCTTATTTCTGGGGGTGGGTGGGGGGACGACAAAATCTGAGGTTTGAACAAAAAGCAGTAGGAGAACATTTGTCATAAAATAGAATCGAGGAATGGCTTTTTATGTGATTAACAAACGGGATGGCACAGAATGCCAGACAGGAGAGCTCTGAGGCACCCTACACCCTTAGCAAGAAACCACAGGCCCGCTTTGTGTGCACAGCCCCTAATCCTATCGATCCTGCCTGCAAAGCGGCGAGGCCGGTCGGCGACGCAGAAGGGTGGCGATGGGCAGCAAGTGCACCCGTGGCGGGCGCTGCACGCTTCGGGAAACTTAATCATATAACCTCCTTCATTACTCACGAAATCGCTCGCTGTCAATACCCCAGCCACAGCCTCCCTGACTACTGCTGTTTAAGATCCTGTCAATCTTCTCCTGCGATTTTGCCAGCCAAATTCACTCAGAGCTATTTACAGGCGGTGTTATCTCCGCTGATAACATTACACCATTCGGACGGCACAGAAATGGGGAAATAAAACTCATTCCAGCCCTTTCGTTCTGGCGTTCCCTTTGCAAAAGGCAAAGGGTCCCCCTCGCGATGAAAAAGCGTGGGGGTAGAAATGCAGTCCTGTACTCTTGTGGAAAGCCAGAAGGTCTGACTTTTATTCTCCCAAGGAAGATTTTGGTCTTAACTGCTTAATGATACCCTTACGGTCCTGACATTAACTAAGCGCCATTATTGACTATCTCCCTCTGCATTAGGCGCTGTGTCGGTTTTGAGTGATCCTTATAGCAACACCGTGAATGCATTATTATCCCTCTCTGCTAAGACGAAGGAAATATGCTCAGAGGTATTCAGAAAATTGTCAGGCAGACACTTCTAGTGACAGAGAAGTGCAATTTAAACCCAGGTGTGTGTGTGGCTGTCCCCTTACACACACCACTTGTAGATGGATCCTTGGTAAATTCTCCAGACGGTAATTACTGACATGGACAGAACATTCCTGCT
Source organism: Micronycteris hirsuta (assembly GCA_004026765.1). Taxonomy (NCBI): domain Eukaryota; kingdom Metazoa; phylum Chordata; class Mammalia; order Chiroptera; family Phyllostomidae; genus Micronycteris; species Micronycteris hirsuta. Next base: position 24,568 of record PVJI01005940.1, read on the forward strand.
AGGTTACTGACCTTCAGAGCTAGGGGCGAACTGACCTCTCTCCTGAACTGGTGACAGATTAACTTTAGATAATCCTTACAAAATAAGAATGTTCTGTCACCATCCATAAAGGCTATCTGTGACTTCGGGCACCCACAGAACCTCTGTTGCTCTTGGAAAGGGAAACTGAATTATCAGCTTTATGCTAATTTCTCCCGATATCCCATTCCAAATACTCCCCAGAGTGCTTGGTCGAGTGCTGGGTGCTATTTGGCTTCTTTCTAATATACCTAAGGCCACTGCAAAGACAGTCAGTTTTTACCAGATTATTTCCTTTCCTCAGTCCCAGTGCCCAGCTCCCCTCATTTATTCGAATCCCCTGGTTCGTAAGCTCCCATGCCCTCACCAACGACACAGATGCTTAAGGCAGGAAGCTGGTCATCAGTATTCTCACTCCCACAACCAATCAGCGAGCTGCCATTTAGCATCATGACCGCATTCTTCGTCACTCTAGAATACACATTCTTCTCATAACCCCATATTCCCTACTCTCAAATAGATGAACAGATGCATAAACATAAGAGTTTCTCTATCATGTGCTTTGAAATCTATAACAGTAATAAGGGCAAATAACCAAGAGAGGAGACACGGTTTGCTTCCTATTGGGTGGCCAGAACTCTTACCTCTGAGGAAGTAAGGTCCGTACCGAGAGATGAATATGAGAGAAGAGCCTGCCATGTTGAGAACTGAGGAGCAGAGCTGACAGAGGGGACAGCGAGATGACAGTGAGTTTGACAAGCTGAAGGAACTGACAGAGGCCCTGCATAGACTCCTTCTGCAGATACGCCACATACTGATAGCTTCATAATTAGGTAAAAATTCCTAAGCCCCATGTGCTTCTGGTCTGGTTAGACCTTCAAAGCCTCAGTAGTCAGTACACTGACTGTCTATAATTATTAGGCACATAAAATAGTTATTGAAAAACATGGAATCAGTGTTTACTGCTTATATCCCCTTCCACAGCATGAGCTCCTTTGAGACAGGGACCGCATTTGTATCGCATCCTTGATGGCAGCGACCAAACTTGACACAAAGATGTTACCCAGTAAATACTTTTAAAAAATGATTGACTAAAGAAAAATGAATGACTGAAAAAAATAAATGAACGATATGGATATAATTGAAACATTAAAACTTATTGGCTGTGATATTATAATTTTAACTATTAACTAATCCATAGAACGTGCCATAGATCCTTCACTGGGCTTCACTTTACCCCAGTGGGGAAATAAAATGACAAAGAAACTGTACTGTGCTCATTACCCTTTGTCCTATCCTCACCTCATTGACCAAGGACATGGTTTCCTCCTCCAGGGAGTCCGCTGTTTGAGATTGCTTTACTTCCAGGTGGCATTGCCAAGAACCTGGGGGGCTGTGCTATTTACTGGCTAATGGCTAATCCCAAGGTCTTTGGCTGTCACTAAAATAAATGGGACAGGCTGCAGACAAGATCAGGAATGGAGCAAGTTATCCACAAGGGGCAAGAGAAATTTTGTGTTGTGTGTTCTATACTAAATCCCCAGCATTTGCGTGTGGATTTACTTGAAGAAAAAAATGGGACCAGGAGTTTGGTGCTCATAATTGCAAAGATAATAAAAAATTGTCATTGTCTAAGAAATTTACAGTTATAAGTTGTTAACAGATGGATGAAATTATTGCCTTGAATCACCCATTTCTTGGTCTCACTTTCTGCCTGTGGTCTTTGTCCCAGTTCTGTATCTAGTCTAATGTAGTGACAGATCATGGCGTGTGCTTTTGAGAGATGTAATTTTTATTTTTCTCTCATTCGCAGATGGGAAAAATGAAACTCAGGGAGAGGAATGACCACAACCAAGATTACATAATGCCCAGATGAAATGATAGAATTCTTATTCTGTGATGTTGCCTCTCATTCGTGGTTTCTCTAGCTATGAAATGGGGACCCTAACAGAAGCACTGTGAGAACTTGAAATCCAGAGGAATCAACAGAGTGCACCCTTTATGCAGGGAGAACTTAGCCATGTTGCTGAAGATTTTCCCACTCAGAAATTCTTCCCCTTGGCCCCTCCCTGGAGACCAGTCTTGCTCCTAATTATTTCTAGGAAACCTAATCATAGGATGCTACAGTTTGACAACACTACTGATGATCTTGCTCTTCTAACCAAATTTTCCAGTACCACTAACCATAAATTTGAGATAGGCTCACAGTATCCCATCTTCACCCTAGAACCACAAGGGAGGCATTTTTTCCCCCTCAAATGCTAAGGCAGGATATTATTCCTGTGTAATTCTTGAGACCATCTTCCTCAGAGTTGGAAGTCTGCTTCTGCCCTGAAGACCTGATCAGGTGCTAATAATGTTCAAAGTTCCATTCATTTCCAAGACATCCACCTGTAACTGCTGGGTGTTACCCACCTTCTTGATATCAAGAAAGATAAATAGGACAGAGAAGACCACTAGAGAAAAAGGGAATTGGGTTTCTGTGTTCCAGCCATTGGACAAGACAAGTTATTTGAAGGTATTGTGTGTATTAAAGGAGAATTATTCTATATTCCCAGTTATAACAGTATATAAGACCTGTAAGTTTCAGAAAAGCAAACTGTTATGCTCAAGGTAAGACATCTTTAATACATCAAGGTCACTGCACCAAGGCACTCTCTTAAAGCATTGCTAAATGTATTTAATGGTCTTTGGAACTTTGAAAATAGCCGAAAAAAATTTTTTTAAGAAAGCATACCAAATAAAGAAGATAGGAAGGGATGTCATCTTTGCAACGGTTGACATTCAGACACTGAGTGTTGAGTGTCAAGTCTCAATGTGTGTCAGTGTCAATAAGCTACAAGTCTGAGATAAATACTTGGATAATGTAATGCTCTACTTTTTGGTAAGTATTTGCCATTATTCGTATTTCATAATTTCCCATTCCCTTTGTTGATTTAGTGTTAAAATAGCCCTTCGGTCACTTGTTAACCTTCTTTAGGATGCCCTGACACATACCCTATGATAATCTTCTTTATCATTCTTGCAATAAATATTCTTTTACATAAAAATTTAAAGAGTAAAATCATCTTCACATAAATGAAATGTTGTACTGTGGAAGAGATGAAGTTTTGCCAGATAGCATGAAGAGGAAACTATGAGACTTTAAAGATTGTTTAGTGGTAGAATTCTAGCATTCACTTATTTCCTATGTGAATTTCTCAAGCATGTGTGGGACATTTAATAAATTCCAAGTCTTAAGTAACAGCATGAAGAAGTGAATTAGACATATCTCTTGTCCTCAATGAGCTTACCGTATCATAAGAGAAAAATAAAAGTATATAATCTCAATAAATATTATTAGTGACTTTACAAAAGCTTTTCCTTTTGCTTGCCATGTTGGCTTATGGTGCTATATTCCCCTTGGCCATCTACAGAATATTTTCTGTGTCTGGCTGGATTTCTTCCCATCACCTACTGCTTGAGCTACTCTGAAGCATCTGTCCCACTTCCAAATAGATTCTTTTTTCTCTCTCTCTCATCCCCAACTCTTCCAAATGACCTCTGCCTTGATAGCTTTTTGCTGAGCCAGAACCAAACACTGGCAACATCACATTTTTGCTAAGAGTTGAGCTTAGATTGAGTTTCTGCTCCACGACCTTATTCCTGAGATTCCGGGTACCCAGGGAACTTCTGAGTTTTAGCCAAAAGACAAACACAGTGTGGAATAGGTTAGTCTTCTGCCATTCAAATGTTGTGACTATTTGGAACTTGGATTCTATGTAGTTCTCTTATAAATGGAAAGGGGCCATGTTTGGAGGTAGGATTGGGAGCAGAGAAATAAGGAAAGAGTCAGAGGGACAGATGGATGCTTTCAGAACCCGGCAGGGGTCTGCTGCATCAGATAATACTCAGGGCAGGAAGTGGAAATCTGCAGTCGCAGTACTTGAGGTGAAGTGCTACTGGCAGGGAAAAAGTAGCCGCAAGCCTAAAAATGGCTGAAATCAGGCACAAGGCCAAGAGGATCTTGGGGCAACAGATCTGTCTGTTAATGTCCGTCGTCATGAAAACTTCTCAATGAGTAAATGTATGCTTTAAAATTCAGATAGTCAATGACTTTTCTTTTCACATAAATTTAACTAAAGAGTAAATTTAAACATACTGTTATCCCAGTGAAAATAAGTGGTTTAAACTGATGAAAGTTCTCACAAGATATGCATTTGAGGCAAGAGACTATTTTATTCAATCTTGTATTTTAAATACCCATCATAGTGATTGATATCTGAAAGATATTTGCTACAATTATCTATATACATAATGACATTTAAATCAGTATAAAATCCAGTGGGGCAGACGTAGCTTCAAAGCTACAATGTGAGAGCTGCAGGAAACATTTGAGATAGCCAAGTAGTAGCAACACACACACATACACACATACACATACATGTATATATACATATACGTATGTATATATATATATATATATATATATATATATATATATATATATATATATGTATTTTATGTAGCTTTTCAAGGCCCATAAAGTAAGAATGATTGCCCAAAGGACTGTGTCTTTAGTCCTATGAAGAAAGGAGTTCAGAGCGTGATTAACAAAGTCTGCTTGGGGTAAAAGAAGAGAAAGTAGGAGCATTAGTTTGATGTGTTGGCTCTTCCTCATTCCTGTCTTACATCCCCACTTTAAAGATTTTAAAGTAATGTAATTATTTGTCTGAGTCCACATAATCATTAAGGACATCGATGAGGATTTAGAGGTTTTTTGGACTATGTTTCTTTAAAGCTAAACGATGAGGTCGAAAGGGAAATTAAGTGGAGATAATAAGAGTGTCTACTTAGCAGATTTGTGATGGCAGTGGACATAATGAGTGTGAAAGACCCGCAGTAGAGTTAGAACTCACTGTTATCGGAAATGAAAAACGGACTACCGCAGCAAGGGTTTTCTAAGTCAGAAAAATATAGGTGACGTGAAATCAAGTGAGATGAACTGTGCCATTTTTTTAGGGCTAGTGAATAAGAACTGCCTGTGTGTTCGGGAGTTGAATCTTGGCTAAAATATACTACAAAAAGTGCCATCTGCTCTTCCATTGTGTGCCTGTAGAAAAAGGACTTGAGTTAAAACTCAATTGAAACAGAACAGCTGAGGAAGCACATTGCTACAGAGCAGGACAAAATCGAGGAGAACAAAGAAGATGGGGCTATTTCCCCAAGGTTTGCCTGAGGGTAGCATCCTAAATCCAGGTGACCAGGCCTGACTACAAAGAGTGTGGTCACAGACAGACAACATGTCCAATTTGGAGAACTGTTAACTGCTACGAATATGTACTTCTCTTTCTTACGGTTTCATGGAGAAAGTATTCTAAGTATGCTTCTGATACTTAGAATCTGTAACCAAACCCCTCAAAGCCTATAGCTAGAGAAAAAAGGAAGTCTAGGTGAACTAAGTGCTAAACTGGGCAGAAAGAAAGAAAATAAGTGCTTGTTGTGGATGAAGCTAAGGCATGGCACAAGTATTCTGAATAGACCAATACCTGCACTGTGTCACAAAGGGAGGTGACAAAAAGGTGTCTGTCCTTCTTGCACACACCACTCTGACCATCTAAAGAGCTTTTATCCATACAATGTCACATTTAATATACTCGGTCAAGATGATAAATTCACCATAAGAAACTGGAATAATCTATTACCCATAGATGTTATATTTCTGAGGCTACTAACTGCATTGGATTAAACAGTTTGCTTTGCCCAGGAGCTAAAAACACAGGGTCCAGCGCAAATAAGACCTGTTTGAGAGTGGTTTGTAGGGCAGTAATATGGGTGTACTGATTTATAGTTTGAATTTGAATATTTCACCTAAAATGTCATATAGTGTGCTTGAATGTGATATCGTTAGGTTACAGAATTACAGGCTTATGATTTTGTAATAAAAGATTTTGGAATAAAAAATGGGGGTCATTTGTGCTGGACCCTGTAGAAGGAAGGCACTAAATGCATTGTTGGGGTCTTCTTAAAACTTATTTCTCTTTTGGAATCAGAGCAAATTCAACACACACATTAAAAATTAGGAGGACTTTCTTTAGTTAAAATATCTGCAATATATTTCCACACCTTCATGATCCACTGTTGAGAGCCATGCTGCATCTGATCCATAGACGCTGATTTGTGGGGAACTAGCCCACACCCATTTCTCGGCACAGTCGGATATGGGCAGGACGCTGCTGCACAGCGGCAGGCGACCAGGGACAGTTCACCCCAAATCTAGCTTATGGCTTTCATGATGTGGCTGTGGAAATACTCATTGACCTCTGAAAAACAAAGGCCTGTTCCCCCATCTAAAGGGGTTAAGGAGCAGGATTAAGCCATTTAGCAAACCAGCAACCTGAACACTAAAAGCAGAAGCAACTGCTAATTGCTAGAGAAGCCATTTACTAAGAAATGTCTTATACAGTTCTTTCCAAAGCCAGAAATTTACTACTGAGCAGGAATGTTGTATTACTAGAAAAGTTAGGAAGCTTTTAACTGAAAATAGTAGATTTTAGTAAAAGGTTAAACATAAAGACTAGTTTTACATCTCAGAGAAATCTAGATAAGACCATCAGCTCTAACAAATGTTGCTAATGGTTAAGAATGCCATTGCCTACCTGATGTTTTCTTTAAGTCTCAAAGGTACAAAGAGCAACCTCTGCATACATCTTTAACTCAGGAAGATCTAAGACTTTGAAAGTATATGTTTAGCCATTAACTAGGACCTAGAGTTTTGTAGTTTAATACTATTTCCTGGCTAATAGGTAGATTAACTAACCTCCTTATCTTAGCATTCATTTGTTTAAGCCCAGGTGAAAATTAAAGTACTCTTGCATGTCAACCTTTTAGAGCTGTTAATGATTTGTAGTTGTCTCTACTGATTGTAAAAAGAAACCTTTTAAAAATAAAGGAAATTTTGCTGTGGTTGTTCAGTCAGTGGCAGAGGGCAAAGACTCCTGACTGGCCTCCAGCATTTGGAAAGAGAGTGTTGGATTATTTTATTTTTTTATTTTATTTTTTTATTTTGAATTGGCCTCTACCATCTCTCCTTTGGGGAAACCTGAAAACTCAGAGTGTTGTAAAGGCTGGACCTTTGCAACCCTCAAAGTTGTTCAGATTTTAGTTTAAATCTAATCTTCCACGTACTAGCTATATTAGAATTCAGCAAGACACTTCAACCTGCTAGGCTTCAGTTTCCTCATTTGCCAAAGAGGTTAATATTATTTGTCATGACTTATTTATGGGACTTTCAAAGAGGCATAGGATAGAATGTATGAAAAAAAATACTTTGTGGACTATAAAGCCTAAAATAACTGAAGCCACTAAATAATTATCTATAGTTAGAGCTTAGATTTTTAATGTCTATGTCTATTTCTGTGTCTATATAATGCACACCTGTTCCATACCAGGCTCTATAACCATCACACACAAACAGTTGCTTAATCCTCTAATAATCATCTGGGACCCAACTTCATTAAAATCAGAATGCTTACTTTTAGTTACTTCCCAAAGTTAATCTGGAATTTCAACCCATACCTTCCAACATAAAGCCTACCGCCTCTTCCCTGGGAATCCAGATTGCATAGTATGTGTTGTGGTAACGGATCTCAAAGATTGAGAATTGCTTGGCCAGTGCATAGGAATTATGTACTCATAATACTTCCAAACACATTGTCGGTCCCTTTTCACCCAGCTGAGTGCCACTTGGGAGTCATGTCCTATTTCTAAACAAAGCTGCAAGAGAAGCGTTCACTGGAGAGTAGGCCAGGGAAGATGTTCAGAAATCATTTTCTTAGGTGTGACATGGAATGCAGTGAACCCAAGAGTGTTTCGGTGGTTTTCACTTTTCAGAGCCAGTGTTGATGCACAAACCTCTTGGAACATTCTTGTTTTCATCTCACCTGTTGCAGCTGTTCCAGGAGCCCCATCACTGCCTTCCAAAAACAAGTAAAATGCCTAAGATTATATTAATTTGCATTACATCACACACTCTATTGAGAGGATAAATAGCTTCTGGTGACTAGACCAACACCAGAAATTATCTTTTATTACAAGTGTAAGGGTCTACACATCAACTCTGAATGATTTTCCAGGAACTGAATGTTAAACCACAAAAAGCCTCCAGCTTTGGTAGCTGGGTAGAGTCATGCCTCCTCCCCCAACCCTCAATCTTTTGTTCTGGTGTGGAATCCAGCCTATATCCAGGAATGAAGCACATGATTCACTCCCAGCCAATCAGAGCATAACAACCTCCTAACTGCAGTGATTGGTTCAGATAGGGGCAGGTGACGCAATAACAACCCATGAAATTCACTAACATGTTCTCCTTGAATTCCATAGAGATGATTGTTAGTATTTCAATCAAAATGACCTGAGAATGTTTAGGCTAATGCTGCTATACACTTTTTTTTGACAAAATAAGGAGAGCCATGGTAGAGAAGCTAAGCTATGGTAACATTTCCAACATTTGCCACAAAAATTTTCATTTGTACAGAAAAGGTAGAGCTATGTTACTGTAATCACATGCTTGCCAACCACTTGGATCCTAAGATTAACATCACCCCACAGTCGATTTTTCATACACCTACCCAGTTATTCATCCTTCTTTCTACTCATCAGTCCAATTAAAATTCTGATGCATGTCAATATTAAGTCACACATAAAACCTTGATAACTTTCCTGAGCTCTGTATCCATCTATGATGGAAGATAGTACTTCTGCTGGAATTCCAGCTGCATTAATCAACAAATCCTCCATTTCCAGTTTGATTTAAATGGTATCATTAAGAGTTTTATTTTATTTTTTTTTAAACCTAGTGAGTTTTTAAAACAGCATAGTGGGTTTTTAAGTTAATAGTTGTATATAATTGGATTATTTTCTCCTGTCCTTACACGTTCATAAAAAATGTGAATAATGAAGAATATTGCTAAAAAATTATCCCAAAAAACTCATTGTAGTGACCCCAACAACATAGTTCCATGAGCTATTCCTGGAATATATACATTTACTTTCAAATATCTCTCCATTTGGTTAAATTTGTTTTCAGGAGCCAAAACTTTGTCCTAATGGGATAATATATATTTATTGTAAATGCTTTTAGTGAGTGGCACTGTGGACAATTTTCCAAATTACTGAAAAGGTTATTTTGGAGTTACAGCAGTTCCTAAGCCTGCAAATGAGTTTACACTATCAAATTTTCATAGCCTATACATCATAATGAGATCATGAAGAGATTGTGAAACATCAAATATTAGTTTAAGTGACTTCTAACATTAAAATGACTCTCTGGGGATTTTTCCAGTATGAAACTTTGAAATCTTTTTGTAAAGATCCTGGCCAGAGAGCTCCTATAAATATATTTTAATGTTCAAAGTCAATATTTGAATGTTTTGAAAACTTCTATATTTCTTTATAAATATTATATGAGTTTTCACCACTTATGCTATTTAAGCATGTGATGAATCTACATGATCATTGGTAGAACACTGTCCATGAAAAGTTGGAAGGGTTATTGTTTTTAAATGCTGATTTCCTCAGGCTAACCTAATAACAACATCATAAATGCACAGAGTCTTCAGTCACTTTCATTATGATTACTGAATATAAATGGCTGGAAGTCAGAGGTCATTCACAAAATATTTTCCCATGTCTTTCTTTATCTCAAACTTAATGTTAGCAAATGGACATTCAACGGGTCTTCTTTACACACTAAAAATTTCATACATAAAAGTAGTTGTCAGTATCACTTGGGATTTTCTATCCATAAGTTGCCCCCCCTGCCATGCAGCATAGGGATCAGTCTACTATATTGATAAAAATAATGCTTTCTCAAATAGTTATTACTTAACAATGGCTAACTCTGTAGCAGGCAGTATTCTAAGAACATGCTGTGTTATTATATTTATTTTTTAAACTTTTGATTGTGGCAAGAACATTATTAATATGAGATCTACCCTCTTACTAAAATTTAAGAGTACAATATAGTATTATTGACTATAGATTTAATGCTGCACAGAAGGTCTCTAGAGCTTTTTTCATTTCATCTTCCTGAACTGAAACTTCATGCTTGTTACTTTCCATGGACCCCTCTCTCTATCCTACTCCTCGATTCTATACATTTGACTGTTTTAACTATGTCATATTAAGTGGAATCACGAGCGATATTTGTCTTTCCGTGACTGTTTATTTGACTGAGCATGATTGTAACCAAAAACGCAGGTCTGGCTGCCTGCCACGAGGAAATGTAAACTCGGAAGACAAGTGCTGGGAAGAAAGGAAGGAAGTTTATCTAGGTGCCGCTCCCCGGGAGAAGGGCGGACTCTCCTCTCGATGACGATGACCATCTCCTTTCCATCCCAACCCATGGTTCTTGTAGGGGTAGGGAGGGGCAGGCTTTTTTCCTATCCAATTAATTATCTTGCTATCTTTCTGAGCGTTGAGCCCCTCTCCATTCACTTTTCTAGCTTTTGCCCATTCATCTTCCTGGCTTTTGGTGCCCGGGGGTAAGTACCTCCCCCTGTGCTATCTTGGCCAATGGGGGAGCCAGGGCTGCAGGGCTGGCCAACAGGAAGCCTGGAGATGCCGCAGACCTCAGCCCACCTCCAGACACTGGACACGTTGCCTGCACACCCAGGGGAGCCAGTTGGCGTCTGTGGGGTTCCGCTGGATCCTGGGGTGCCAGCACCCTCTGTACAGCCCCTGCTCCGCCCACCTCTCTGAAGTGGCCAGCCAGGCCCAGCGCTGACTGACGGCGGCCTGTGGTAACACGGTATCTTCAAAGTTCATCATGTCGTCACGGATTGCCAAATTCCCTTCATTATCAAGGCTGTATTGTATTCCATTGTGTGTACATACCACATTTTCTTTATCCATTCATCTGTTAATGGATATTTAGGTCTGTTTCAACACTGTGGCCTTTGTAAATAATACGACAATAAACATGGAAAAGCTAGTATCTCCCTGAACACCTCATCTAAAATCTTTTGGATAAGTACTCAGAAGTGTGCTTGCTGGATCGCATACTAGTTTCCTTTTTAATTTTTGGAAGAATCTCCATGCTGGTTTCCATAGCAGCAGCACTGTTGCTTCTGTACAGCAAAGGAAATAGCCAACAGAGTAGAAAGCCAGCATATCAAAGGGGAGAACATATTTGTAGACCTTATCATTGATAAGGAGTTAATATCCAAAATATACTAATAACCCAATTTCAGAATGAGCTATGGACCTAAATAGTTATGTCTCTAAAGAAGACATAGTAATGGCCAAGAAGTATATGAAAAAAATGCTGAATATTACAAATTATGAGAAAAATGCAAATCAAAATCCCAGTGAGGTATCACCTCACACCTTTCAGGATGGCAATCTCCAAAATCCCCCAAAATAACAAGTTTTGGGAGGATGCTGAGAAAGTAGAACTCTTGTATACTGTTAGTGAACATTATTACACTTAATATTTCACTATAACATTTTAAGATAAGTATTAATGCCCCCATTTTATAGATGAGGAAACAGAGATAAAAGAAGTTTACATACTTTATTCGAGGTCACACAGATCAAAACTGTGACCTACTTGACTCTCAAGACAATGATCTTTATAAATATGGTTTTGAACAGGAAAACATGAATCAGTCAAGAAAATATCTGGAAACACCCCAGATGCCAAAGCCACTTGGCATAAAAGGTGCTTTGCTTGATGTTAATGCCAGACGCTGTCTGTCTGTGATCACATCAATCTCCTGCAGGCACTGATGTGAATGGCAGAAGCTGGTCATGATGTGGTCATGAGGATTCTAATTGTCCTTAATGTAAAAATAATGCCCTATAATAGAAGTCCGAAGGTTATAGAGTGAACTGGAGGGCCCCATTAAAAACAGACACAGACGCTCAGGAATCTGTGGCCTGAGTTTAAAAGTATTCCAGGGAGAACCGTCGTGAAGGTTAGAGTGGAAACGCCAGTGCCTCTGGACATCACCTATTCTCAATAAATGGGCAATGCCAATTTTTCAGTGTTTTAATAATAGCAGCCAACAACTACTATTTTTCCCCCAGGGTGATTTGGGAAGAAAAAACCCAAACTATTGCTGGGTCTATGAAAACTGGCCAGTCTGTCTTTCATTCTTTTGAGCCAGACATCTGATGGGCTGACATGATTACACTGTCTTTTTCTCTCCGTTTATAAACTTATCTGCCAGATGCACCAGCTCCATGGCTCCGAGTCATGGGAAGAAGACTAAAGTGAGCTGGCAGCTGGGGATGGAAGTCACTCTCTGTTATGAGGTTCATCAATGAATGGATGAACTGCCAGCCAGTTAGCGAGAAAACTGCAGAAAAGAGCCCTGGCCAGGTAGCTCAGTTGGTTAGAGCATCATCCCGATATGCCAAGGTTGTGGGTTCCATCTCTGCTCAGGGCACATAAAAGAAGCAACCCATGATCAATGAATAAGTGGAAAAACAAACTGATCTCTCTCTCTCTCTCCCTCCAATTAATAAATAAAATTAAGAAAAAAAGAAAACTGTATAGTAAACCTTAAAAACCATTATAGCATTAAAATATAAACACTTCCCTGGACTCTGTACCCTCCCCTTTCCTCTTTATTGGTTTATAAGCTTTTACTCCAGAGGCATCAACTCCATGAATCAGTGTTTTACATCTTGTTTTGTTGGTTTCTTTGTCTTAAATACACTACAATATTACAAACTAGAGTAGCACCTGCTTTTTTCAGGGGAAGCCAGTCTGAGATGGAATATAGTACATGTTTCTTTCAGAAGCAGTGCTGAATAAGTCAGTGGTTCTACAATAGGCTTATTAAACACCTACTGTGTGCCAATAATTGGCTAATCTCTATAAATGCAATGTAGAACCAGAAGACACAAATTCCTTGCTGTGATGGCATTCACGGTACAACGCATAAGAGAACAATACACAAATGTTGCCTCTTCCTTGGCCAATCTCTCTCTCTGAATCTAAAATAGTCTTATTCAAGAGTAAAGGGAAGCAAGTTGTGGTCACTTAGAATATTAAATCTGGAAGACAGTGAAATTTTGAGATGACAAACATCTATCAGGCAAGATACAACTCCTAAACCTATGTCCATGGCAGACATCACTAATGGATCCCTGCAACCTTCCTCAATGGTACTCTGTGTGACTGTTACAACGTGGCTTTCTAGATAGGTACTATCGACTGCTAGTAAAAGATATACAAGAGCTGTCTTTTCTTTTCTCTTTTTTTTTTTTTTTTGCTGTCTTGATGTACTTCACTTAATTCTATTTGCCAAATATTATAATTGACAACTACAAAGGTCAAATACACCACACCAGGTGATGCAGTTTGGCACGTGCAAAGCTGAAAACTAGATTAGATTTGCCTAAACCTCAATACAATGCTCTTGTCTATCCCATCCCATCCTCAGCTCACTGCCAAGGGAAACCGCAACAATGCAGGACATCCTGCAGAAGACACATGTTTTAGAAAAGAGGAGACTTTATAATGATTGTATACTGGAGTCAGAGTATGGCTGCATGATTCTACTTTTCTTTTTACAATTCTGCTTCATTTAATTTCTTTCTTCCTGATATTGTAAGAAATGAGGACCAGAGATGAATACCTAGAACTACTCTTCAATGTAAAGTCTTGGAATCATGATTAATGCCATCTAATTCTCAATGTTAGACTCTGCTGTGCTAGCTAAGTATGGTGGTGTACCTGCCTCTTGTAGGACTCAGGATATTTCTTATGTCCAGAATTGTTCCCATTTTCCCTCCGATTTCCCCCATGCATTTTACATTTTAAGTGAAGTGAAATAAGCCCCATGTCCCCATCATTGTATAATTGAAGAAAATAAAATGAGTAGTTTTATATTGTGGTTGTATGTTTCAAAAATCCTTCCAAAACACGGTCCCAAACCACCACTAATATCTTAGCAGCTGCAGTTCGAAGACTCCTGAGAGACCCGCAGCAACCTTCTCCCACAACCTGAGAAACCATCGTCCAAAGCACTGGAAACACTGAAGTCATTTTATTCAATCTGAAGCCACACTGTTACTTCCCCATCATCAGTCGCAGTGACATCAACTCACTGGTACTTAGCATTTACTATTGGAAGAATCTTATAATGAAATTGCCAAGAAAGGGTGGATGGAAGTTATAGGATGTGGTACTGAGAACACGGGCAAAATGTAAATCATGTGAGAACTCGGTCGCTGTTCCTGCTTTGGGACTTGGTTTTTTTGGTTCCTTGTCATGCTCTACAGTGCAGTCACTGAGCAAGTTGGTAAACTAGTCTGCACCTGTGTCCTCATTGGGAAGATGGGCAATAACACTACATGATTACGTATAAAGTTACTAAGCGTCTGTACTGACACATACGAGAGTGGGCAAAAGTAGGTTTCCAGTGGTAATGCACATACAGAACACAGTCATTAATAAATAATCATACAAGGATAAACTGTTTCATGGACTCACAACAGTAAACCTACTTTTGCCCGCCCTGGTAGTATGTGCTCATCGAAAACAAATGGTTTCTCTTTCTGGGATATTCATTCTTCTGTCTGGCATGACAACTCCTTAGAACCTCATGTGCAGGGGTCAAAGTGGGTAGAAGAGGGATAGAAGAGTGTGCGAGTCTGTTAATAAGTGACGATAAATACGGAGAATGTGGTGCACCAGTGTGCACAGGAATGAGAACCAGCCCTCTGTCTCTTCCTCTTCCCCGCTAGCATTCTCGCTGGGCCCCAAGTGTCTTTTCCTTTCACTGCTAAATCAGAAATTGTTATTAAGCCATTTTTTGCAAGTCTTTGCTCGCCCTTGAGAGAAATAGTCCCGAACTGCAAGTAGGAAGCAGTCTTTTTATTTTATTAGAGTATAATTTATTATTTAAGAATAATGAGCATCACGACCTTTCTCTTTGGTCATTTCCAGCCATGTGGTTCAGTGTCACTCCCAGCTCTGAGTATTTAACTCTAATTTCTCACTCAGTGACAAAACTCCAGATTTGTTGGAACAAGTTTGGTATTCAAAATGAAACAGGCTCCTTATATTCCTGTGAAACAAGGTACCCCAAGGCCCTGATGAATTTCCTATTTCCATATGCACCAGATTTTCACATTCTGAAATATTTCTTATGGGAACACGAGCATACAGTTATAATTAAACTTAAGTAGCAAAACTATATTTAACTCCCTCTCTGGGATACATTCTGGAGAAGTGGCCTTGAACACAAATCCTACATTCGCAGGCATCCGGGGGGTCCCAGAGTCAGAGAGGGGTGTCTCCCATTCCCTGTCAGTTTGAGGTTACAGCATTAGTAAGTGGAACAAAGCCACACTTATCTTGGGCAAAAACAAAGAGGCGTGGACCTTCATTTTGCCCATGTTCACTTTTGACTTTCAAACAATGTATATGTTTCCCCAGCTAAGACAAGTAGATTTGCATTCATTTATAAGAAAGCCATCTTACTCAGGAATTAAAGGGAAAACATGGCTAAAGAATCATCTGCTACTTGCTCTGTGGAAGAAGGTAAAATAGTCATCACATTCTGATAAATAAACGAGATGTATCAATTGCTCTCTTTTTTTTCAAATTAGATCCAGAAAAAGCAATTTTTGTTAGTCAATTACACCTTCTACATTAGTTTCCTATTCTAAGGTAACACATCACCACCAGGTTAGAAGCATGGTTTACTACATTGTAGTTATGGAACTTGGAAATCCAAAATGAATCTCACTGAGCTAAAATCAAGCAGGTATAACCTCCTTTTAGTGGCCCAGGGAAAATATCCATTTTCTTCCCTTTCTCCATCTTCAAAGCCAGAAGTATAACATCTTCGAATCTTTCTCTGACTCTTAGTTCCTCTTCTGCCTCCCTCTTCTAATTGGAAGGGCTATTGTGATTACATCGGGCCTATTGCATAATTCAGGATCATCTTCCCATTTCAAGGAGCGCTGATTAGCAACCTTAATTCCAGCTGCAACCTTCATTCTCCCATACCCTGTAACCTAACACTCTGGCGTTTAGCACACAATCACCATTCGGTGGCAATTACTCCGCCTACCCTTCCTATCAGCCAGACATCACTGGATGTTAGTTCCGTTGTTCAGAATGAGTGACGGTGATGGTGTGCCTACCGCTGAGCTAGAATGAAAGAACGATGATATAGAGAAGGAACTGTGTTTACCTTCAGTGAATTTAATCTGTCATATCGTGCAGCCTCCATGTGAAATATGAGAATAACTGAGGCGGAATGTCACTGGGAAAATGAGGCTTGGGTTTTTTTTGGGGGGTTGCCTTATTTTCACCAAATTACGCTTTGCGCAAACATGTTTTCTTCACTGTATTCACTTATCTGTAAATTGAATAAAATAGGTTTTGATTGTATAGGCATTTCATGATCCATGAGAAGTTTTGCCTTACCTCAGAATTCTGCAACGTAGGTAGGGAAAGTAATATCCAAATATAAAACTGTATTTTAGCAGAAGATGGCTTACCTGAAAGGTAAGAAACCTGACTCTAGGTCAAGCATATTTCTAAAATTTATTTATTTTTTAAAGATTTTATTTATTTATTGTCACAGGGAGAGGAACATCAATGTGCAAGAGAAACAATTGGTTGTCTCTCGCATGCCCCCAAGTGGGGACCTGGCCCACAACCAGGCATGTGCCCTGACTGGGAATCAAACCAGCGACCTTTTGGTTCACAGCCCAGCACTCAATCCATGGAGCCACACCAGTCAGGGCTGTATTTCTAAAATTTAGATATGTTAACTCCTTAAGAGTACAATGATCATAAATATCATTTTGGTCTCTAATGAACAGCTTATAATTTATAAGAAATAAGTGAATTTGCCACATATTTTATTTTGAATAAGATTGTAGAAGAATTGATTTATGGCTACATCAACTGCCATGATCAAAATTATGGCAGTGAGAATCAACAATATATATCAGACAGAGAAATATAGATGAAACTCACAAAGATAATGTTTAATGAAGCCAGACACAAACGATTATGTACTAAAAACAAGATTATAGTTTGCAGGTAATGTAATGAAATACAAAAGAAGTCAGGATGGTGTTAGGTTTTCAGAGGGCTCAGAAACTAAAAGCGGGGGAAGATTCTGGAGCGCAGATAATGTTAGCTTCTTGTTTAAGTTAATGGTGCTGAAGCAGGTTAGTAAGAAACTAGGACAATTCCTTGGCAAGTGGAATGAGGCAACTGAGACAAATGGTTGAACAAACGGCGGAGATGGCTGAGCAATTAACAGCCAGCTGATCAATCACAAGACCCCGGCCTCCTCACTGAAATTGCCCAAGAGCAGATGGTTTGTCACCATCATGGTTTGTAGGTAACAAAAACCAGTTCGAGCCAGACTCCTCCAAGATGGAGGGAGAAAACTGACCAGAGAAGACCCCAACACTCATTATACCATCCTTATAGTGAAAACTGACATCACAAGCAGAAAGAGAAACAAGGAGGGTGGGGGTTAAGGTCGTGACACTTCCAGAATGGACCATGTTAGGAATAAGACCTACTTCTAAGCTGAAGGCAAAGTCAGCATTTGACACCACAGAGCTTGGAGGCAACCGCCGAAGCCCCGCCCCCGGAAAACACATAAAACCCCCAAACTAAGTGACCACGGGCACAACTCACTAGTGAGTTGGCTGCGTCCACTCAGATGCCTTTGTTTTGTTTCTGTCACAGCAGTGCCTGTGCCCTGCGCTCTTTCTTTTCACTACTTGAATTAAACTTGCTTTGTTCTTCCTACAACTGGCCCTTGAACTTTTTCCTGGGCAAGTCGAAAGCCTGGAGGGCGCCTTATACACAAAGGGTCCCAGGCTGTGTTGGGGCAGGGCCAGCCCCTGGCAGGGAAGTTGTCCAGTGACAGTACCTATGTGAGTGTGTTTAGATGCTGCAAATGAGTGGTGTTGCGCAGTTCTCATAAGTAGAGTTTTCAGTATGTATATACTTTCATAAAATTTCAAAAAACAGGTTCACCTGAAGATGGAAATATATAAATTTACTACTGTATACAACATAAATATTAAACACCACGTATACACTACCATCATCATAGTTATACTGAGAATGTATCATTTACCCACATTTCCCTAAATTATCTAAACAATGTATCATATAGTAATTTTAACAAAATTTTATATATATGTATATATGTATTGAGAATTATCTGTAAATCTGAGAGAAGCTTATGGGGAAAATCACCTGCCAATCTTTGTAAAAAAACAAAACTGAGAAACTGAAGGGCAGAATTGTGACTCTGTGATTCTGTTCTTTTAATAAGCATGGTTAACTGCATTTATTTTTCTTCCTCTCACATTCCTTTTCCAAATTTCTATCTCAAGTTGAACCGGGGTATCACTAAAGCAAGTTAACTCTACCTCTTAAAATTAACTAAATCTTCATAAAAACACCGATTTCTGAAAGGGCATGTCAGTCTCAAGGATAATCTGTAGCACCTGCTCTTATATGCAGATTGAGCCCTCAAGGGTCCAGGCTGTCACACAGCCAGGTTGTTAGCATGGAAGATCAATGTCCTTTCAAAACAGTCTAAGTACAGGCATGATGAGGTGGTCATCAATGTAAACGGTCTTTTGGTCTGCCATGAGAATAGTATAACATGCATATTTGTCTAAGGTCTTTTGCTTAAAATGATGCCTATTGTGTAGACTAACCCAGGCAAGTGATTCTTTATAGGACTAGCAGACCAGTTTCAAAGAGGCAGGCATACTCTTATGGCATACTCTTAAGTTTTTTTATATGTAGGGTGGTGGGGGGCATAATCTGAGATTTAGAGGATGTCAGTTCTGAGTCCTTAACTTAGCTACAATGTGAGAAGGCTGGGTAACGTGATTTTGAGACCTGCACACATAAATGGGTGCATTAATGGAACCACCCAGGGTCTTTCTGCAACACGGACTGTGGGGGCACATAACACATTCTGTGCTGCCTACGGCATTCAAGATATTAAAGGCTTTTCCTCTACCTTGACTGTTCCTTTCTTGTTAGACTTTGCCTTTCATCAATGAAGAGTGATGAGAACCCAGCATATACAGATGCTCAAATTTATGTGTCAAAATAAGAAGTAAATGAATGAGTATATGGAAAAAACCAAATTGAAAGGAACATACCCACATAGGTGGCTTCTGTGTTGTGTATTATGGCAATGCCTGGGCTGCAGACAGCTGGGCAAAACCAGTGCTTGGGTTCAATGACTTAAAACATCTTGAAAATAAACAAAACCTATGCATAGCAAAGGGACTCCCAGGGGAAATCTATCGCCTGAAATAATCATCAGGGAGACAGCTTTGATGGTCTGAATTCTGCCTGACAAGAACTGGGAATCTGAATAATCTGAATGCTTGGTTGCTTTGTGGTATATCCATAAACATGCATATTTCTGGGGGGACAAAAAGGCACAATCAACTCACATAGATGGTTATTTCCTGGACCACAAACTCAGAGTCACTGTGGTTACTAAGCAATGAGAAAGAATCACACTTATCTGTCAAATCACAAAACAGCACAAATGTCACCGTGTCCAGGGGATCATCCAAGGACAGTCATGACCTTTCTTCTTTTTATAGTATTCATGTACCTCTGTTTACAAAACATCTGCTGTGATTTACCATATTCAAAAGTATAGGTGATGTGGGGTCGAAGACAACCAGAGTCTTATGTAGTAACCCCTTGGGACTCATTATGCAGTAGCCCTTTTAAAGGAGCTAGTGGAGTGTTCAGTGAAAGACATCTTCTACTGAGAGCCTACTTCAAGTCAGACACGTTCATAGATACGGGCATTTAAATACAAATATGGTGTCATCTCTGTACTGGAAACATTTTCTGTCCACCATCTGCCTGAAAATGATACGGTGTGGACCACACACGTCTGTCAACACTGCTGAGTGGTTCTATCCTTCCCAGTAAAATAAAAAAATAAAAATAAAAAAGTCTGAATTTGGCCTTGAAAAGCAGTTATATCTATTCTCAAATTAAAGCTGCCCTTGGCCTTCCGGGGGCCTGGCGACACATTTAGCGAATGTAGCACAATCCAGGATAACTCTGATTCTTTGGGGAAATCTCCAGTGGCTTACCAGAAAGATGCTTCATGGAAATGGGGAATCCTTGGCAGGCATGGGCTGTGGCCACTCTCACATTTTGCTTCTCTGTCAGGTCCTCAGCTGAAAGAAAAGAAGGGGAGAGGCCTTGGTTTAGCCTGGAGACAGAGCACGTGCAGGTCAGAGCAAGGAGGCAGGTTAAGATTCTAATCCATGCAGCCTGTTTGAGCCCGGTGTGCCCGAGCGCCGCTGTGGTTTTGCTTGAGACTTGGTCTTAAGCCCAAGAGTCTAGAAGGACATAACTTGAAAATAATTATATGACAGGAAAGTCCAGCTGGTCCCTAGGGAAAAAAGTCAAACCCCTAACTAGGTTGGCTAAATACCCACTTCCCTGAGTAACACAGATGGGTTCAGAGACCGTTCTGAGGCTAGACCAGAGTTAACAATGAAAAAGACACTTCTGACCTCAAGAAGATAATGCTGTTATGAAGTTATATATCAATTTTGAAAGAGTTTCAGATGATCCGTTCACATTGCAGAGTAGCAGGAAAGTTGGAGGCTTGGGTTTTCTGGCTCTGGGCATTTGGACAAGTTCGCTAAACTGTTTGTAGTTTTCTTCATCTACACAAGTAAGACGAGGATTCTCTGTACCAGGTTAGGTTGTGGGGATGCTTAAGTAAAACAGCACAATTTCTCACATATGCAAGACTTTCAAATGCAAGTTTATTTATCCTTATATTATTATCATATGAATGGTGCATTCGTCTGCTCCTGGTGAAGCTCTATGTCCTTCGGAGATGCCGTGCAATAAAAATGAATCTTGGACATGTCATCTATTGAGCTATAATCTGTGATTTGGTATGCACATCTGTACCAGCAGACACAAGGGATCTATGTTCCCGGACATACAGGACACACAGTGAGATACACAAACTATTTCACACTCGGTGCCAGACTGCTTGGACCCTGTTGTCCGCCTTGTGCCTCGAAGTTGCTTCTCTTCAATTTTTGCTTCTAAGTTTAAGTTTATAGGAAAATTGTTGATTTTGGGGGGACAACGTCTTTGGCATGGAGAGAGGTAGCATAAGGTCCCAAGACATCGCCACCTTTAGACTCATAGTGACCTCGACTTAAACCAGATTGCACTGCTTTCCAGTTATGTGACTCCAGATGGTAGTCTTCAGATTTATTATCTTCTTTCTTCATTGGTAAATTTGGGGATACATATATATAAATTTTATATCTGTATATAATTATATGTGATTATGTATGTATATTTTATATATGATTTCTCCAAAATTATATATATAATTTCTCCAAAATTATATATAGAATTTATAATTTCCCAAGAGAGGAAATTCTCCCAAGAGAGAACTTTTAACTTGGTTAATATTCTCACCTCATGGGAGGTACTAAGGATAGTGGGTAGGATGGTCAGTGATTTAATTGACACTCTTCCCAACTGTCGTTTGTATGCTTCCGCAATTTTAGGAATGTGTCCTTTTGAGAAGGGAGAAGGGTGTTTCAATAGAAAGCAGGGCCAAATAGGGGATAGGAAACATGAGGTAAAACTTAAAAGAGAGAATTAATTTGTTTTCCATACTGCCCCTGTTTTCTCCAGAATGCTAAGTTGTACTAACAGAGAGGCGTATTTGAAAGGCAAGTTCTCCCTATCGATCGTCTTGCTTCCTGTTGACCACAATAAAACCCAGCACTGGTGGCAGAATAAGCACTGTCACTTACAATGTTGTGTTTTAGATATTTAGAAGAAGTTATGATGTTTTATAGGGACAGCTTTTCCCTCATGACTTCTGACCAACTGTCTCCTGCAAAATCTCCTACCATATTCTCTCCATATTTATGCTATACTTTTGATTCTCTAGTCATAATGTATGTCTGTTTGCATTTATAAATCAACTTTAATACATGCACATGCATGCACACACAGAGAGACATGCATGTGCACACATGCCCACACATGTTTTGACTTGGAGTGCCCCTCAGTCCCCTTGAAGGTAGTGGTGACTTCTCTAACCCCGTCATCCCTACCAGAGGTGTCCAACATTTTGGCCTCTTGGGGCCACAGTGGAAGAAAACGAGTTGTCTTGGGCCACACATTAAATACATCGTGATGCGTAATCACAAGAAAATCTCATCATGTTTTAAGTAAATTGATGATTTTGTCTTGGGCCGCAATCCCAGCCATCCTGGACTGTGTCATGGGCAACAGGTTGGATACCTCCGCACCTGGAACTTTTCAGCTCCTCTCAACAAGGCACTGGGTTTCCCTCCTGGACCTTTGCACCAGTACCCTACCTTCCACATTCTACCCTCGACTATTCTCCTGACCATCCTTCCACACTTAATTGATGCGCGTCTTCTTCTGGGAAGTGTTTTTGTTTGTCTGTTCATACTTGTTAGTTTGTTTCTGTTGTGTAAATCCCTCAGTCTAAATTCGATTCCCTAGTGTTTACTTGTATAGCATGATGTCCTTCCTTTCTTTATCCTTCTCACTGCTGCTCTATTGCTATACTTTATGTTTTAAGTAAGATGCACATTAAAGTGAAAGAGGATATATTTCACATTTAGGATTCTATCCCCAGTGCCCAGCATAATTTCTGTGACACTCTAAGTGGTAGATGCCCTGTATACATTTGCTGAAATGAATGAAAAATTCCTTGCTCTATAACTGCTTTCCTATCTACTTCTGAGTATATTGCATTATATTAATAGTAAAAACTAATATTTGCTGAGTTAATATTCCAGGGCTATCTGATTTTTATTCATTATTTCCCTTAATACTCACAATATTTCTATGAGTTAATTTCCCAATCTATTAAGTCACAGAACCTATTATTTTCTAAGACCTTAAGAAAAATAACTATTTTAGGTTCACAAAATTAGGGAAACACTAGCATGTTATTTGAATTCAGTTGAAGTAACAATAGATACTCTCATTTTAAGATACTGCTACAGCCTTGGCTGAAAGTTTGATGACAACCTCATAAAAGACACTTAACCAGAACCACCTAGCTAAACCACTCCCAGATGCTGGAAATTAAGAAGCTGAGATAATAAATATTTCTTGATTTAGGCAATTGGATATTATTTATTTATTTAAATATTTTATTTATTTATTTTTAGAGAGAGGGGAAGGGAGGGAGAAAGGGAGAAAAACAGCATTGTGTGGTTGCTTCTCATGTGCCACCTAGTGGGGAACCTGGCCTGCAACCCAGGCATGTGCCCTGACTGGGAATTGAACCAGCGACCCTCTGGTTCACAGTCTGGCATTCAATCCACTGAGCCACACCAGCCAGGGCTATTGGAATTTAATGCACGGGAATACATAACATACAATTCTAAACCCAAATTCTAGCGTTTGGCCATCTGTAAAAGAATCCAATATAACTTTTTTTATTCTTTCCAATCTTTCCTTCTGACTTTCTTATTCAGTTTCAATCATTGTATTACTTCTTTTCCTATAGGAAAAGAATGGTTCTTTATGATGGTATTTATTTCGCAATGTATGTAAGTCAAACCATTATTCTGTGCACCTTAAAGTTATATAATGCTGTATATCAACTATATCTCAATAAAACTGAATAAAAAAGGATCTAAATCTCAAAAAAATATCAGAACTTGCAGGGTTTTTTTTTTTTCCTTGAACTATGTGGAATCTTAAAATAAGATAGAACCTTGATGTGCTAACTATTGTGATAATGTACTGACTAGGACAAGGGATGATGCTAACTTGCAAAAGAAGACCTCATTAAGAACAAAGGATAAACTGCTTTCTTGATCTTATATGAAGCCCAGAGTAAGGAAGAATACACAGCAAGGGACCGATGCTGATTTGTTCAGGTCTAGAAAATGGTAGGAAAGTAGGCTATTAAAGAAGGCATCTCTTATATACAAATTGATCATTCCTGCTAAAAAAGTCTTTAGTTATATTGTAGTTTTCTGCTCAGCCTGTTTATTTGTAGAATGGGTTACAACCTACAAAATAATAATATAAGTTGAGTTTAACTTTGTTCTTTATATATTTTTATGTTGATTTACTCATATACCATTTTATAGAGACAATGAAAATTGTAGCAAAAATGGACATGACATGCATTTCTCCTCATTTTCTGTTTAACCTATACCTTGTGATTCATTTTAAAAGGGAGAACAATGAGATTAATCTGCCGTCAATGAACTCCTTCACAGGCCACACATCTCATTTGCATACTGACAACAGTATTACCAATATACTATACAGCCCGGGATTTTCATGGGAATGCCCACAAGAACTGTCATTGTGCAAACCCCACAAGGCCTAATTTTGTATTGCATTTGGGTTTGTGTCTTGTTGAAGAGCTTAGGTCCCACTACGAGGCAGAGCTGTGTTAGCTCCCACTGAGCGTCCATGGAGAAGCTGCGTTACTTCTCTGATTCTTGGTTTCTCCACAAAGCCTGGTGTAGGAACTATCATCTGCCTCACAGTACAGCTGTTAAAACAACTGAGATAATATCCTATAAAGTGCTAAGTACTCTGTTTGATAACGAGGAGGCAGAAAATACATATTAGCTTTTCATTACTGAGAAATGCAGTGGGAATTATTTGATTTTAGAATTTCCACCAGGTCACTTCATTTATTAATTCTTTCACTCATTCCCACGGACTCTTTGTTACACGTGATGCAATTAATCACCGGTCTCCCTGGTGACGTGAGCTCACGGAAAACGGGGTCTTAATCATCTTTGGGTCCAGAGCATCTTATGCAGTACTCAGTGCCCGGCTAGGATGATAAATGATCTGACAGGTGTTTGGGAAGATTTCAACAAGCACTCAAAAATAGAGCCTGTTGATTCTACCTGGTGGCTTGGCTTCAGTGGGAGAAAGGGGAGAATATCGGAGAAATATTCCAAAAATGAAGACACTCAGGGCTGAGTCTAAAGTAAACAGGGTCTGAGGACCCACAATGCAGTGCTTCTCAAATGTGAACTGGTGGATTTTTCTTTCTTACTCGGGGTTACATATATATTTTTAGTAATCGAGAACATGGCACAGAGTAAGAGGGTCTTGAGGAAATTCTCTAGAATGTTGACTTTAACTAAATGTATGCGTATGGTCAAAGATGAATTCATGTGAAGGACAGTGCAATAGAGGAAGTAAGAAATTCTCATTTATCTTCTGTATCTAGAATATCTATCATTAAATAGAGATCTGTAAATTAATCTCATTGATAGAAAGAGAAGAAGCAGGCAAACTGAGTCAGTAGCAAAGAAACTCATCCTTAAAGAAATCTTTACACATTTTTGGACTACTGAATTAAGCTGAAAATCAAAATATGGGTCTAATTACCCAACCACCTGTGTCCTGTAACTGGAAATATACATTGCAATGAGTGTTCAACACGTGAGTTAGACTATCGTTTGGAAATCAAACTAGTCAAGTTCAAGTCATTAACAACATGCACAAGATTGCTAATGAAAGTGCTCAGTGCAACGTCCATGTTAATTACTGAATGCGAAAATACCCTAAAGTCAATCCGGTGAGTACACAAACACCTGGACCTAGCTCATCCACTCATTCCCTGGAAAACCCTTGACCAGCACAGATGCCTGGAGTCAGGTTTTGACAACAGCTCAAGGCAGCGGAGATTGGGATTTGAGATCCATCCGTCTGATTTCTGCATGTAGAATGATGATAGCTACAAGAAAGCATCCCCCTACAGTCATAGTCTTTCTCTCTCTCCCGATCCACCCCCTTCCTCTGTGCCCTTATCGTTAAGAAGAGGACGAAGCAAGGAGAAAAGAAAACCTCACAGCAGAGGTGTTATGCCTCCCTCTTTACTCCATTGAGGCTAATGAGAAAAGACAGCCAATTATCCCAGAGGTCCTTCCATAGCACAAAACACAAAATCCTGGCCACCCAGCATGTCCATCAGCAGGGTTAACCCTTGAGTGTCGGGAGTATCTTTATGGTGATAGTCACAAATAAAAGAACTCTTCTCCAAAAATTCCCTAAGCACACAAGAAAATCTATTTTCTATAGCGGTTGAAGTTCCAAAAAGATAAAAACATAAGGCCAAGGAGAAATGTAGCAAATTTTCACTGGAAAAATAAAAGTCTGTAGATTCTAAAGTCTCTGGAATACCTACTCATAAGAAGTCATGCGATAATATAATTCTTCCAATTAGTGTTCCAAATATAATCCAAAGGATTAGTATTTCTCAAAACATAGCTCCACGATAATCTATTTCAAAATCATTCAGTATATTCTGTAAAAAATACAGATTCTAGTGTTACCACAAAGTACTCTGCTTCACAAGGTAAAAGACATTTCCTGGAAGAATATCTTTTTCAAGTTTTTAGGATTATTACGAAGCATACAAAAGCAAACGAACCACAACTCGAGATAGAAAATCATATTTGGAAGTCCAATTTAGAGAAGGCTCTCTCTCACACAGCAGGAAGTTGGCCAAACACTATACTTTATCATCCATTAAAATTGAGTTAAGTCTGATTTTGAGTGAACATATACTTCTATGGTGGTTGTTAAAATATATTCATTTGAACCTGCACATAAAAATCGGAAGCCAGGTTTGTATTTGACCATGCCACAGGCCACAGCTGGGCGTCTGCGGTGTGAGTGAGGCTCCAGTAAAACTACACACAAAATATTTGATAGAATTTTCTTAGAGCCGAGCTGAGATTAGTCCCTTCTCTCTGCACAAAGCTGCAGAAGTGAGGTGATTCAAGCTTTTGGCTAAATTCTAAAGGTCAAAACCCACTTCCCTATTTAAGTGAATGTAATTGTTTCCCCAAATTCTCCCTCCTCGTTCAGATGAAGCTTTTGTTTCACATCACCATGTCACTCACAAGTCACCCTTCCCTCTTATGAATTTGGAAACACCACCACGGTGGACGTGAGCCAGACGTAGCTCTTATGATTAATTTTGTGGTTGTTTTTTTATGTGCCTTGACAGTAAAGTCTGGGTGTCTAGAATACAGCCTTTTCTCTTTAATGTGCGAGAAAACAAGAAAAACCCCAAGCTCTCTTTTCAGCCTGAGAAAAAGCACAGCCCAGAATAATACATCCATTGTTTCACAAAGGCAAAGTATGTGCTGGTGTCTGAGGAATACAGAGCATCAGAATGAAAATGAGCCTGTGAAGAAAATGGAATGAAAAATAGCTTTGTTGTGGTCACTCAGAAGCCAAACCTATCACACACATTCACGCAAGCACATCTGAAACCTAGCCGCCACTTCATACCGATTCCTGACACCAAAATAAAGTTGGAACTACAGGGGAATAAGACAAAGAGAAGGGCTGGAAATGAAGCTGCCAAGGAAAACAGAACTGATTTTGCAAAGGTCAGTGCAATACAGGATTAGTGTGGACTAAGCCCACACTCCAGTGTAGTTTGCAATATATTTCAACACTTCAGAACAAGTATTTCTAGCTCCTTTTAATGCCAGCTCTGAGCCATGACTATCTAAATAGACAGTGGGCATTAAAGTTCTGTAAAAACGGAGGCCAGCAGAATTTGATTTTATTACCGCCCTTGTATTAGGCCCGGAGCCAATGGCGATTAGAGTGTTCCGCCCTATCTGTCAGCATGCATGGATTCATGGGGATTATTTATAACAGAATTTAAGTCTAGCAGCCAAGTTCCTCAGCCGTTAGTCTAGAATACTAATTCTTTTTCATCCCCTCACACCTAGGGTGCATACAGTATCATTGGGGGATCCAGGATGAGATTTCAGACTTTTGCATCTAAAACAATAGGGTTTATGAACAATTAAGGGGTCAAACTGGCAGTGCCAGGGGAAAGCTTGGACATTGTCTGCATTATTGGCCCTTCAAAAGTCCTCTTATTCTCCCTAATATGGCTCCAGTCTCCCTTTGAGTCTAATCTCAGGAGAGGTATTTTCAATCTTCTACTTCAAAATCTCTAGATGTCATGCTCTTCCCGGAACCACACATGTGCATCCTGAAGGGGGCAAATCCAGCACTTCGGATGATGTCTTATTTACTTATTATATATTTTTTGCCATCCCAATTTTTAAAATTTATTTTTCCATTACAGTTCTTATTCAGTATTATTCTGTATTGGTTTCAGATGTACAGCAAAGGTGTTAGAAAATCCTGTAGCTTATTGAGTGGTCCCCTCAATGCTTGACACCTGGCTCCATACATAGTTATCACATTGGATGATGCCTTTTAGAGCTGAATCTTGAACCAGAGACCAGAGGGGAGTGTGGAACTTGAAGGCCTTACTCATTTAAGTGACTGCAGGAGAGACATTGGACCAGAAAGTCCTCCTACCTGAGCTTCAATGTTGAAACTTCTGCTTGCCCCCTCAAGCTACTTCATTTCTAGCATGTTTGATGGACTTGCTCCTTCTACTCTGCTTTGCTTTTGCATCGATTTCTCATCATAAAGCTCATATTTGTCCCCCTGAATCATGGTTCTCATCCTTGCCCTGTCCTGATAGGGTGTCCCACAACTTGACCGTGATCATGACTCAAACAGCCTGTGGAGGCACATTCATAATTTATTCCATACCTAATTGTGCCCTGGCTGGTGCGGCTCAGTGTATTGAGCACCAGACTGCGAAGCAAAGGGTCACTGGTTTGATTCCCAGTCAGGGCACATGCCTGGGTTGCTTGAGAGGCAACCACACATTGCCGTTTCTCTCCCTCTTTCTCTCTCCCTTCCTCTCTCTCTAAAAATAAATAAAATCTTTTTAAAAATACCCGATTGAGCCCATTTGCTCCTCTTGCAATCAATGCTGACTGTCCTTTCTCTACACAAGTTGAGTATCTTCCGAACTCTAATCCTCTGTTTCCATTGATTTGACTCTTCTTCAGTTGGCATTACATTTTGTATCAACTAAGAAAACAAAACCCTATTACGATGATTTAAATACATACTGGATTTACTTATTGCATAACAATAAATCCTAGAGTAAAATGTCTAGCGCTTGTAAGGTGAATCAAGGTCAACAATGGCTAAGTTTCATCTATTTTATCCTTAGAATTCTTTAAAAAACTTTTAAATTGATTTTTAGAGAGAGAGAAGGGCAGAGCAAGAGAGAAAGATAGAGATCAATTTGTTGTTTCACTTATTTATCCATTCATTGGTTGCGCCTTCCATGTGCCCTGAATGGGGAACAAACCTGCAACCTTGGTGTATTGGGGGAAACACTCTAACCCACTGAGCTACCCAGTCAGGGCTGTTCTTAGCATCCCTAGCAAGTTTTTCCCCAGTGCTTACTGTTGACTGATATCTCTCCAGGTACCTTGTTCATTTTAAGAGTGTGGAGAGGAAAACAATGGTTACTACCTAGAGTAGCGTAGGATTGTATTTTAACCAGGGAACCTTACTATCTTGAAAGAAATAAAGATTTAAGAAAGTGAGAAGAAGGTAATAATTATACATCCCTATAGATTCTGACTGGTAGTTCTGCCCCATCCCATTTTACTTATGTATGAATGGATAATTTTGGAAGTAATCTTTTTAAAGCCTGACACAGTTCTGACACCCTGACATATTCCTCAGAAACACAAACAGACACACACACAAACACACACTTTGTTTCAGGACCTCTTCCAATTTCCATTTTTGCATTAACTGCTTAATGGGTACAAACAATTGGTCAGCATTGTGCTGGCTAGAGGCTGAATAGCCTCTAACTTGTCCCACATACAGACTGGTCCATGAGCCCAACTTGACCCAGACACTGAGTCAACTCAGGCTGCCAAAACAATACCATATACTGGGGCTTACAGATAACAGAACTTTATTTTTACAGTGCTGGAGACTGGGAAATCCAAGATCAGGGTACCAGAAAATTAGGTGTCTGGCGAGAGCCTGTCTCTTTGTTCATGGATAGCTATATTTTCCCTGTGTCCTCACATTGCATAAGGCACAAGGGAGCTCTCTGAGGTCCCCTTTATAAGGCACTAATCCCATTCATGAGGGTTCCACCCTCATGAACTAATTACCCGCCAAAGCCCCTGCCTCCAAATGTCATCACACTGGAGATTAGGCTTTAGCATACGAATTTGGTGGGCGGGGGGCAAATATTTGGTCTGCACCAGGTAGTAATTGTACAATTGTCATATACTTTACGTGGTTCAGGCCCCTTCCTGCAATGGTAGCACATGGACTTCAGGCGTGGACGAATGTGAGTTTGAATTTAAGGCAGAGCTAAGTGAAATTAGGTCAAGTATTAAATCTCTTTGAGGTACCAATTCTGTACATATAAAATGGGGCACATAGATCTTACCACCAGAGCTGTTGAGGGTTATAAATATACATATTGCATGAAGTATCCAGCCCAGTGCTCAACGCAGATTGAGTTCTAAAGGCACTGTGATTGGACCGAAGCGGACAGCTGTCTCCGAAGTCATGCCCTGAGTCACCGGTGCAAGAACTTTCATCCACTCTAGTCAGTTTCATCTGGCTAAATTCTACTAATGTACAAAGATTTAAATCTCCCATTGTGTTCCACAGAAAGCATTTCTTGGCTTCCTGTGGCGTCATTTGTGTCTGCACTTAAAAATAACTCTTTGTATTTCTGTCTCCAGAACAAGGCTTTGAGTTCTGTGTGGACTCTTTATTTACCCACAGCTTTTAACATAATGTCTGGTGTGTTATGGCTATTCCGTGAGTGTCTTCTTGGCTAAACATAAGTATACTACTCACAAATATTCTGCTAACAATAATACATGAAGCATCGATATATTCCTGCATAAACAAATGGGAAGAAAAAATTCTATAGTATTATTGTGAGGACTAAATAAAAAATAAAACCAGGAAGCAAAACTTAAAACGTGGTTTCTGGAACTCAATAAATCGTTGCTTTCTCTTAGCTTTAACTTTTTTAGGCAACACACTCAAGTTATTAAATTTATAAATGTGTGCTATCCATTTAACCATATCACTTAAAAGTTAAAGACTATCACTTACACATCAACTCACTGATTTAATGTACATGGTTCTAAAATATTCAGCACTAATGATGTGGATACTTTTAGAGATCTCAGAGAGGATTACAAATACTTAAAATATGTTTACCATATAAACCTGTAAAACTTTGCATCCAATGACCGGGTCACTGGTGGGCCCATTCATTCCCTCAGGGACTTACAGAAGCTAAAATCAATGGTTACAGGAAGGTGAACAAACAAACAAAAAAAAATCCCTCATAGACACAGACAACAGGATGGTAGTTACCAGAGGGAAGCGGGGTGCGGGTGATAGAAGAGGGTGAAGGGGAGATTAATGGTGATGGAAGGAGACTTGACTTTGGGTGGTAAACACACAATACAAGATACAGACGATGTATTTATAGAATTGTCCACCTGAAACTTACACAATCTTATTAACAAAAGTCACCCTGATAAAACCAATAAAGTGATTAAGGAGACAAATAACATATTGTCTTGGTTGTTTTAACCATATTACAGATTATTTACTGGAATGTGTAGCTTTTTCACATCACTGTGCCGGAGGTTGTATCTGTTTTGGGAAAATAATTATTATTTTTATAGCAACACTGAAGCCATGCCTAATCGGCAGGAATCTTATATTGTCCTTGAATTTTTTACCACCCTTCCCCCAGTACAAGGTCTAGATTTCATTTCCACACTGGGGTTTTGTTGGGCAGTCTCAGGAGGCCTTTTGCCATGCCCATTACTTACTACTCTTACTCATCTCTCTATTTCTGATTTTATTCCTCCTGGACTTGATTCCTTGCTGCTCCTGACACCTGCTCCAGCTTGATAAACTGTCAGCTCCAATTGTAAATCTTGCCCTGACACTTTCCTTCCCCGGATGGAAACTGACACGTTCCAATGGGTTACAACACTTCAACAAACATCAGGAACCCTGTCCCTTCCACTTTGGAACTCTATTGTTTAGAAATAGACATGCTGCTCCTTTTGTCTGATAAACCTTGCCCCATATTAATTCGGCTGTCTGGCATGGACCCCTCCCACGAGCTCAGTTCAGGTGCCATCTCCTGGAGGCAGCCACCTTGACACCCTCCCCAGCGGCGTTCCCAGACCTGTTGGGAGGCCGGCTGTCTGGTCTGCTCACCGCGTTCGCAGCGTGCACCTGGGCTCCTTTCCACCAGAGCACGGCCCCTGCGATAATCACTTGCAATTATTTGTCTGTCTCGCAGTATCTCTCCTGATTAACCACTGTTTTCTCCACTTCATGCACAGCAAACACTCAATCAAGTATTTGAATAAATGGTCAATGAATGAAATAAGCAAAATAGGCAAAAAAAGAAAAAAAGAAAAGGACACTGATCTCAGGAGCTTTACTCCCAGAAAAAGAACAGGACTCCAGCTGAATGAGGCAAACTCTTAATTCTGAATACTAAAAAGCAGTGAAGCAAATGAAACGTCTGAACGTGAGTCTGGGCGTGTGCAGATCTCCGTACACTTCCCGTACACGGCGACGCCCTCATTGGCAGAGGCACCTGCGTTGGACTCGGACATCGCCCATGAATATTCTGATTGCGAAATTCCGGCTTTTAGGAACCAGATGTCCTTAGCAGATTTTACTCAATTTCAGTTTTTGATTTACTTCTCCTTTGAGAGTTTCAGTGCTAAATTATCATGGATATTTCTAGCTGGGGGTATTTGAGGTCTATAATTTTGTTGGAAATGAAGGACAATATTCGAACTTGATTCAAGGTTTTAGAAAACATTGTTACCTGTTTCTTTGCCCCCTTCTTTTCCCCCTCATGATTAAAACAAATATACAGGGGTAGGCAAAGGTAGGCTTACAGTTGTTCATAGGGAAAATAATACAATATTTTTTTAAAGATTTTATTTATTTATTTACTTATTTATTTTTAGAGAGAAAAGAAGGGAGGGAGAAAGAAAGGGAGAAGAACATCAACGTGATGTTCTTCTTGAAGGCTTCTCACAAGCCCTCAATTGGGGACCTGACCTGCAAACCCAGGCATATGCCCTGACTGGGAATCTAACTGGCAACCCTTTGGTTCACAGGCCAGTGCTCAATCCACTGAACCACACCAGCCAGGACACAATAATTAATAAATACAAGGATAATACAAGGATAAACAAGGATAAACTCTGTGTTTTGCATACTCACAACTGTGAACCTCCTTTTGCTCACCCTTTTATAAATGATTCTCACAATATTTTTCCCTCTTTGTCCTAAATTTCTGTTTTTCCCCTGAAAACTGACTAGCTTTCCTTCAATAATGGGCATGTGGCAGACCCGTATTTTAACATGTTGTCTACAATAAACGGCCCCAGGACGACTATAACCAGAACTCTATTTCCTGGGTTGTCTTGGAGATGAGATTTCCATTCGGTATATGCACCATTTAAAAAGAAATAAGTGTTTTGTTCTCATAATAAAATTAGTACTGGCTTATTAAATACAATTGGTAATATAGACAGAACCAGGAATAAGTTAAACATACAAAGTCTTAGCCCATCATGCACATTCAATTATTAATAATATTTTCGTTATTTACTCCACTTCTTTGTTCTGTGCCACTTTATATTCTTGAGATTATGTTGTCCAATTAAAAATGCATACATTTTATTTAACACTGCCTTAATGCTCAGGTTTAAGTTTCAACTCAGCTGCTTGTTAGCTACATAACCCTATTAATTTGGGGAATTATATAACCTGCCTGAGACTCTGCTTTCTCACCTGTAACGTAGTGATCATGACCATGACTGCCTGTTAGATTTCTAAATAGTCCATGAGACAATGTAAGTAGAATACTCATAATATATACTTAATGCAAATTATGACCATGACAGTAATAACAATAATACAAAATAGCTCGGTATTTTTAAAGTGTTGGGCACTGTCCTAGATATAATTTTCTCCCCCGGAGATGGAAGACAGTACACTGTTACGGGAAGATCACTAACTTCCAGGAAAATAAAGTCTGGCTTTGGTATTGTGACTGAGAGCTGTCTTACGTAGCTGAACTCACACATTTTGACATCATTTCTCAACCACTTTTAAAGGGTAGTATAAAAAAGATGATTGCTAATGACTTTCCTTGCTGTATGCCCAAACAAAAATGTCAACTTCAGATCATGAGAGTTACTATAAATTACACCCCAAAGGGGACAGAGAGGGAAGAGAAGAGATAATGATGTCTCGGTGGGGTGTGAAGTGATGCTGGGTAGAAAGACACATCCATTTGGGAAACCCTTTTTGAAAGCCTCCAACTGGGTTAGAGGTCTAACCTCAGATTATCCTCCTGCTCTGACTCATTATTATACACCAAATATTTATCTTAAATATTTGTTTACCTCCCCAAATTCTGCCACTTTAGAATGCTGTCTCTATTGCTGTTCTTTTAAAAATTATACTGGCAAATATCTTACGCTTTATTGAAAGGGGTCTGTTGCAAGTCAGCAGATCCATTTTCTGTAGAGGGAAGAAAAGGCATCATGGTTAACAGCGGAAGACAGGAATTAAGTTAGTGAATAAAGAAACGAGACATTTTGAAAGTTCGAGATTTGGGGGAAAGAAAGAGGTATAAAATGAGAAGGAAAATAGGCAGAAGCTTTGGTGTATTTACATTATGTGACCACGAAAGGTAAGAAGGCAAAGGACAAAGAGGAAGGTGCATGAAATGGTACCCAGGTTTTAGGACAGGTGGTAATGTAACTGCTCAAGCAACTCCCAGTCAGGACACAGACTCCACTACAATGAGAAAAATAAATGCAAAACATAAAAAGGAAAGTCAACCATCCATAGCCATGGGTTCCACATTCATACGTTCAATCAGCTGCATCATCAGCAGTTGGTTGAAACTGCAGGGACAGAACCCACAAAAACGGCAACAAGCCTGAGTATCTGGGGGGTGGGGTTTGTATTTGAGGGCATTCGTGGAACCTCTCCCCCAGGGATACCTAGTAAATGCTGTAAATCTCACCAGAACAGGCCTAATACATTCCTGTTTTTTCCGTTTGTAGTGGAGATTTCAGAAGGGTCTCGGAAGGTGCTTCAGCACCCAGACATTGAGTTCCCAAGAAAGAATTTTGTGGTAAATACAACAGGGTTTAACTGAGCTTTTGTGCATCGCCAGTCTTTTGCTTCTCTTGATGTCTTTTGCCACATTATTTTAAGATATTCAAAGAAACTTCACCTGTTTGCTCTACTCAACTGGTGTAATGCCTGACAGCAAACCCCACGGAGCCTGTGATTGGGGAGGGTCATCTCCCAAGTTGCAGAAGTAACTTATCCTAAAAGCTAAGCTATCTGGTTCTCGAAATTTAGATTGTGCTTCTGGACCTTACTACGGCTACCAGGTTAAGCCTATACGGTTGGATCTACTTGTTACAACTGTAAATAAAACATAAATTCAACTCATTCAGTACGCATTATCTTCCTTTTGTTTTAATATATTACTGAAGTATAAAGAAACATGCAAAAAGAAGCATAAATAAAAAGTGTACCACTCAAAATATTTTCACAAAATATATGCATTCATGTAACCAACCAAATCAAGAAATGATATTCCTGGAACTGCAAGATTCCCCACCCCCGCAAAAGTCCATCCTCATAGTTACCAGCTTCCGAAGGGTAACTACTCTTAATAATTTGTAGACTATAAAATAGATTATTTATGTTTTTCAAACATAATTTATTATAAACAAAACCACACTGTATGTGTATCTTATTTGTGTGAGATTCATTTTTGTTGTTCTCTACTATAGTTCATTGAACAATGAACAAGGATGTCTCACTAAATTATATGAATAAACCTTAATTAATTATCCTATCCTACTGCTGATGAACAGTTAGGTTATTGCTGATTTGGGGCTTTAATAAATATTGCTTATATATGCCTTCTTCTTATATACAAAATCTTTATATATTTGTTTTAGGGAAGATATATACGGTCTGTCAGGAATACAGCTTGTAATAAACAATCACATGGTTATATGCTAGACTTAACATCCCCCTATTAAAACCCACCAAATGGTTTTCCAATATGTGTATTTTAATTTACATTCTTTCTACCATGAGTTGCTCCTCCTTCTTGACAACACTCAATGTTACCCTTTTTTATTCTTTTCCATTTTTATCTATTTAAATCTGGAAGAATTAAAGGAACTAAAGAAGTTAAGATAACATAAGAAGTTAAGATAACAAGAACTAAAGAAGTTAAACTTTTCTTCTTTTCATACAAAAGGCATGACTATATACATAAACTATTTAAAAGAACCCACATTTCTATTAGAATTAGAATTAACAAGTAGCCTGTCTGGTGTAGCTCAGTGGATTGAGCGCGGGCTGGGAACCAAATGGTCCAGGTTCGATTCCCAGTCAGGGCACATGCCTGGGTTGCAGGCCAGGTCCCCAGTGAGGGCCATGTGAGAGGCAACCATACATTGCTGTTTATCTCCCTCTTTTTCTCTCTCCCTTCTCCTCTCTTTAAAAATAAATAAATAAAATCTTAAAAAAAAAGAATTAACAAATGAATTTAACCAGGTAGACAGATAAAAAGGTCAACCTTTAACAATGGGAAAATCAAATCTTAAAATAGAGTGTGTTACGGCATTCCAAATATTGACTATTTCAGCATATATATCACAAAAGCAAGCAAGATTTCCATGCAGTAATAATGAGATATTATTGAGAAAATATTTTTAAAAACTAAATAAATGGGTGGATGTTGGCAGTGGCTACACAACAATGTGTATGCACTTAATGACATTAAGCTGTATGTACACTTAGAAGTAGTTAAAGTGGGAAATTTTATGTTATGTAAATTTTATTGCAATTTTAATACACTAAGAAGCATGTTTTTCTTTATGAGTCTGTCTTACAAAATCCAGTAGTCTCAAAATTGCTATCTCAATCATATCTAAACAGGTTTTTTTAAATCAATGGTATTACAATGAGGTAGAAGCATAAAAGCCAAAAATATAACATACTTGGAGAATGTAAAAGACAGAAATTAAGAACACTGTATAAAGGCATGGAGGTATTTAGAATATTTATGGTGTTATGTTTAGTTTCAGTATAAAGAAAGACAATTAGACACACACACACAAATCTGTAAAAGATACAAGGTCAGAGCCCGAATATGGACTCTTGAGTTATGACAAAAGTTATATAGCAGAGCAATATTTTCAATCAATAATGAAAAAATCAGATATCAAGATGAAAGAAAAATTATAAACTGTTAACTATGGTTTATGTATTATAAAAATAATTCCAAGTGGATTACAGATCTAAATATGAAAGTTAAAAGAAGAGAGTTTCTAAAAAAAAAACTACAGGCCCACATGGATTGCAGTTGGCAAAGATTTCTTAAAGAGAGCACAGGGACTTCCAGTCAAGATGGAGGTGTAGGTAAATATGCTTTGCTTCCTCGCACAACCACAGAACAAATTATAACTAGACTTCAAAACAAATAACACCCAGAACCGTCAGAAAATTGAGGTATATGGAAGTCCAACAACCAAAAATCTAAAAAAGCTACATTTGTCCAGACAGATAGGAGGGGCAGAGATGTGGAGATGGGCAGAGAGGTACGGAGGTGTGGAGAGGCAGTGGCAGTGAAATGGGTAGTCCTACATTCATGTTTGGTGGATAAAAAATGGAAGGGATAGCTTGGGAGTGAGGTATCACAGACCCAGGCCAGCCAACACAGTCCAGGGTTCCAGTGCAACGAAAATAAATTCCCATAACTTCTGGCTGTAAAAACTAGTAAGGATTGGGGCAGCAGGAAAAACTGCTAGATTTTCAGGAGACTCTGATTAAAGAGCCTGCATGGACTTAATACCTACTCAGCCCTGCCCCCTCTGGGACTCAGCACCAGGGCAAAAGCTGGAAGGCTGCTAGTAGCACAGGGCGAGTGCCAGGCAAACTTCCAGAAGCCAGGTAGTATCATCCCTTCTTCGAGCCCGCCCCCCACATAGAACTACAAAGCTGTGAAGCCCGTTGCCTCAACCTGGTGATTACCTGAGACTCAGCCCCACACAATTTATAGGTGCCTTTTCTACCATAGGCCACACTACTAAGACAGGGAATCAAAGCAACTCTACCTAATACACAGAAACAAACACAGGGAGGCTGCCAAATCGAGGAGATAAAGAAATATGGCCCAAATGAAAGGACAGAACAAAACCCGAGAAAAAGGACTAAATGAAATGGAAATAACCAACCTATCAGATGCAGAGTTCAAAACACTGATGATCAGGATACTCAAAGAACCCATTAAATATAGCAACAGCATAAAGGAAGGAATGAAGGTTAGACTAAGTGAAATAAAGAAAAATCCACAGGGAACCCACAGTGGAGGGGATAAAGCCAAGATTCAAATCAACAATTTGGAACATATGGAACATAAAAGCCTCAATCAGAACAGGAAGAAGAAAAAAGAATTCAAAACAATGAAAATAGAGTAAGGGCCTCTGGGACATCTCCAAATCTACCAATATCCAAATCATAGGGGTGCTAGAAAGAGAAGAGAAAGAGCAAGAAATTGAAAACTTAATTGAAAAAATAATGAAAGAAAACTTCCTTAATTTGGCAAAGGAAATAGATATACAAGCTCAGGAAGCACAGAGAATCCCAAACAAGTTAGATCCAAAGAGGATCACACCAAGACACATCATAATCAAAATGCCAAAGGTTAAAGATAAAGAATCTTAAAAGCAGCAAGAGCAAAGCAGAGAGTTACCTACAAAGGAGTGCCCATAAGACTGTCAGCTGATTTCTCAAAAGAAACTTTGCAGGCCAGAAGGGACTAGCAAGAAGTATTCAAAGTGATGAAAAGCAAGGACCTACAACCTAGAGTACTCTATCAAGCAAATCTATCATTTAGAATGGAAGGGCAGATAAAGCTGAAGGAGTTCATCAGCATCAAGCCATTATTACATGAAAAGCTAAAGGGGTTTATTTAAGAAAAAGAAAATCAAAACTATGAACATTAAAATGACAATAAATTCACAACTATCAACAACTAAATCTAAAAGAAAAAAACTAAGTAATCAAGCAGAACATGGGTTATCAGAGGGGAGGGGAGAGGGGAGAATGGGGGAAAAGGTACATGGAATAAGAAGCATAATTGGTAGGTACAAAATAGACAGGGGGTGTGTTAAGAACAGTATAGGAAATGGAGAAGCCAAAGAACTTATATGCATGACCCATGGACATGAACTAAGGAGGGGGTTGCCAGAGGGGATGGGGGTACTGGGTAGAGTCAGGCAAAGGAGGGAAAACTGGGACAACTGTAATAGCATAATCAATAAAATATATTTTAGAAAAAGAGAACACAGAAAGTCCTAATCACAAAGGTAAAGGGAATACTGAGAAGCTACACCACATTAAAATTAGGAAATTTTGTTTATTTAAAATCCCCATTAAGCTATTGAAAAAAGAAGCCACAGAGAGGAAAAAAATATTTACAACATATGAGCCATTAATTTATTAATGCCTAAAATATATAAATTTGATCTACAAATCAAGAAATAGGACCAAAATTAATATTAAAATAAGCAAAAGCCTTGGATAAGCATTTTGCAATAAAAGGCAACCTGAAATTATAGTTTGAGAACTTTATTTCCTATTTCAATAGAAGGAACATTCAGTTTACTGGAATTTAATGGATTATGTGTGCATCAAAAACTATTCCAAGTACATT
Source organism: Micronycteris hirsuta (assembly GCA_004026765.1). NCBI lineage: Eukaryota > Metazoa > Chordata > Mammalia > Chiroptera > Phyllostomidae > Micronycteris > Micronycteris hirsuta. The sequence continues at coordinate 64,347 of PVJI01005940.1, forward strand.
TCTTCTCTGAGGGTTCCCTAATTTAGCCAGAACATTGTTTTTTCTATGACCTGGACACAGAAGTGATAACTTTATTATTACTTTCACTAACAAAACTTACCATGACTATTAATTCATTTTATAAAATTTAATACTTTCAACATAATGTCAGCTCTATTTACTTTGAAAGTACTTCCAAGTACTTTATTTTAATTTCATTAGCTAGATAATAAATTGAAGCTATATTGTAATTAACTTAATTGACTTTCCAACTGAAGCATGTGGCATCACTTGTAGAGGGGCAGCATATTTGATTTCCTTACTTTCAAGTTCACTGATAATTTCTTCTGTCAACTCAAATCTGTTGTTGATGTCCTCCAGCAATTTTTTTTCCCTCTCCATCTTTGTACTTTTTTCCTTAGGTCTTAATTCCAGGAGAGTTTATTTTTAAAAAATTCTAAAGTGTGGTTCACCAAAAATATAAACAGATACTAGTATGTGATTCAAAATCTATAAAACTGCTGATTATCAACCACTTAAACTTCTCCAAAAACATCAATTTCATATGACCTGCAACAGATGAGTCACCAAACCACTGTAGAAAGAACGTTCATAGTTATAAATAAGTTAATGGAAATGATACCTAGCCTCTATTTTCTGAACACATTTTATACGAGATGTTCTTGAAAGGGAGATGTTGATTAAGTTGCAACTGGAAAGGTGCAGGAAAAGGAAAATGGATGGTCACTGGCTGATTTTTAATTTAACTAAATTGGAGAACTGTGTTTTTGAAACTTATATCTTATACACTACTAAATAAGAACATGGCAGAAAAAGGAAATACAAGATATAGGTTTCTAAATCCACCCAAGCTTATTTTAATTCAGTTGTAAATAATATTACTTCTTCTAAAAAAATATGAAGCAAACGGTACACCACACAAGGCCACATGTATAAACAAGGACTATCCTAGGAAAACAAAGAGTTATATTCACTGTACATACAAATATTTGAATACATACCCAACCTCATTAGTAATCCAGGACATGAAATTGAAAACAAGTCTCTTTTGAAAAATGATGTTCTGTCTGAATAAATTATGGTTTTAGCCACCAAATTGACTCTTTGCTTCTGACCTGGTGCCACTGTTATCTCAACAAGAGTGTGATTTTTTTTTTAATATTGCATTCATTGATGTAGTCTTAAAGAATAGGACAGTACTTGAAACATAGTAGGCACTTAATTAAAATTTATCAATTAAGGGAGTAAATAAATGAATGTCAAGAAATAGAAAGTAGTTAAAGTGATATAAAAGTACAAAATACCCAAATCCATTTTCCTTTGTGGTTAAACCAAAGTCAAATGCATTATTAGTTCCAATAGGCATTCTGATAGGCTCAGTTGGATGGTACTGAGTTAAACACAACGATACAGTGAATACCCAGCTGAACTATTTGGGAGTCAGTGGAATATCTGCTTCTCTTTTGAAATATCCAAATGTAATTGATATTCCTTACAAATGTACATTTCTAGCTGTTATAATTTAAAGCAAAATAAATTCAGTAAATATCTAGCAATAGGAAAAATATGGTGACTTGTATTCATGGCAAAGTGATTTGAGAAAAGATCTCTATAAACGTTTTATAAGAAAAATGACTTAAGCCCTGGCTGGTGTAGCTCAGTGGATTGAGTTCTGGTCTGCAAACCATAGAATCACCGGTTCGATTCCCAGTCAGGGCACATGCCTGGGTTGCGGGCCAGGACCCCAGTAGGGGTTGCACAAGAGGCAACCACACATTGATGTTTCCCTCTCTTTCTGTCTCCCTTTCTCTCTCTCAAAAATAAATAAATAAATAAATAAAAAGACTTAAAATGCACTGAATGAAAATAAGTATGACTGATTCATTTACTTTGGACAATATGAAAACGGTCAAATATTTAGATGATTAACTTGATTTCTCTGGAATTCTTTAAAATAATTATTTATGTTAAGTAACAGCTATTGATTAGATTATCTCTCAAGACACTACCAGCTTAAAGGAGCCTCTGACTTTAAAGATTTGCTTGGAATATAACTTAGGTGTTGTCAAAAAATTTGGCCTTGTAAATATTATACGGGCAGAAATATATATATACATCGCTGCCAAAGAATTCTATTAAATCTTATAAAATACACACACACACGCCCGGCTGGTGTAGCTCAGTGGATTGAGCGCGGGCTGGGAACCAGAGGATCCCGGTTCGATTCCCAGTCGGGGCACATGCTTGGGTTGCAGGCCAGGTCCCCGGTGAGGGCCATGTGAGAGGCAACCATACATTGCTGTTTCTCCCTCCCTTCTCCTCTCTCTGAAAATAAATAAATAAAATCTTTAAAAAAAAAATACACACACACACACAAAAAAAACAAGAGTCAAAAGAGGTAATCTTAGAGGTCAATAATCAACCTCAACTATGAACTCGGGCTGGACAAAAATTCTATGACCTTGTATTACCATTACTGAGCATATCTGCCACAATAAGACACTCAATTACTATTTATAAGTAAGTTAATTAATGCAATCTACCACTCACCATGGAAATTTCAGCTCTAGCCACTTTGACATGTGGTGTCTCTTTTCAACAACTATGATCAAAGAGAAGTTTGAGAAATAATAAATAGCGATGCATCCATGAACCTGAATACATCATCTGCTTGGTTGATATGCAGTTAATTAAAATATGATATATGTCAGTGCTCATACTAAGGATATCTTTCTGATTCCGGTTTACAAAGTCTATTCTCTGCAAGGAAAAACAAATACAGAATTGCTGAATGAAGCAAAGGAAGAATATTTTTGCATTGGATTTCTACTTCAGATATTCATAAGAATCAACTTGTATCTGTATTGGTTTTATTCGGTCTTTAGTGGATCAGAATTCTTTAATTATGGGCAGACACTCCTGTTTTGTTGGTATAAACAGAACTCCTAAGGTTGTGATTGAAGCTATTTTGCTGGGATTATATTTTAAAAGCCTTACCTAGATGAGTAACAGGGGATAGGTCAATAATACACCATGGGTGATGCATCCCCACTTCTGTGGAGAAAGGTGAGTGAGCTTTCAAGACACTGTCCATGGGAACGACAGGTCTTTTGTTGTTGTCATTATTATTTTCTATTTTCCCATCACATGCTGAAAATAAATTTTAAAAATTGAATCTTTGCTCATTTAAATGTATCTCAAATGATTACTTATCCCATAAGAACAAAAAGATTATGTTAAAAAGTTGGAAAAGACCAAAAAAAAAACAAATTTAGAAAGTCATATGAATAATATAACTACATCTGTGTTTTATCAATAAAACTTGATGAGGCAGAAATTGCATTTTCTCCTGGAGGCTGTGGAACTAGTGTGCTCATAATGCTATGATTGTATTCCTGGTGTCTTGAACGAGGTTAAAACTATATCTACAGTGTTATTCCCAGCATCCAGAATACTAATGTACTAGCAGGGGGTTATCTCTGCAAAGCTGGCAGGATTGAATTTGGGAAAATGAGAAGAATGTGGGTAATTCATCTAATTCAGACACCTGAAAACTTAAAAAAATAAATAAACACCACCTATGTAAGTAAACTCTTTCTTTTCACCTAGAGAAGTTTAGTCTGCTCGGTGAGGTTGGCAATGCAATCTCAGCCTGATTGACAGGTACCACATGTCTCAAACTATGGCTCAGGTCAGCCTGTATGAAAATCACTTGCACAGCTAATTCAAATGCAGATTCCCTGGCCTCATAATCTTTGGGAAAGGGCCAGTTATTTGTAATTTTAATTAGATTCTCATCCCTGTCATTCTAGTATAAGCTAAAGAATGGGTATTACTCCACTATACCAGTTTCTCAGATTTTACCATGTACCAGAATGACCTAGAGAACTTGTTAAAGCACAGATTTCTTGTCCCTCCACCCGCCAGGAGCTCCTGGTTTGTCATATATGGGGTAGAGCTGGGAAACCGACATTGCTAACTAATTCTTGGGGATGACTGATACTACTAGCCATTGTTCTGCAGCAATGCTTTTCAACTTAAGCGTGCGTGAGCATTCACCTGGAGATTTTGGTGTCACACAGCTTCTAAGGCTCTAACCTCCAGAAATGTTGATTCGGCAGGCCTGGGTGGAGCCTGATACTTCACATCTCTAACAAGTTCCCTCACAATGTCTTAGGCTCCTGGGTGGAGGAACAAAAATCTTGAATGCTGGTGAGCAGCTGGACTACAGAATTGTGTTGTCCATCCACTTTCAAGTCACCAAATAGCATGAAAAATGGTAAGATTTTAGTTTTTGTCCATTGAGTATAATGTTGGCTGTAGGTTTCTCATTTTGGCCTTTATTATGTTGAGGAATGCTCCCTCTATTTCCACTTTGCTAAGTTTTTTTTTTTTTTTTTACCATAAATGGTTGTTGTACCTTATCGAATGCTTTTTCTGCAAAGACTTAAATATAAGTGGTGGCACCATAAAAGTCCTAGAGGAAAACATCAGTAGGAAAATCTCAGACATTCCATGCAGCAACATCTTCGATGATATGTCCCCTAGAGCAAGGGACATAAAAGAAAGAATAAACAAATGGGACCTTATCAAAATAAAGAGCTTCTGTGGGGCTAAAGAAAACAGTATTAAAATAAAAAGGGAACCAACAGTCTGGGAAAACATATTTGCCAATGATACCTTGGACAAGGGTTTGATCTCCAAAATATATAAAGAACTCATACAACTCCACTCCAGGAAGACAAAAAGCCCAATTAAAAAATGGGAAAAGATATGAACAGACACTTCTCAAAAGAGGACATACAGAGGGCCCAGAGACATATGAAAAGATGCTCAACATCATTAGCCATCAGAGAGATGCAAATTAAAACCACAATGAGATACCACCTCACACTAGTCAGAATGGCCATCATCAACAAAGCAACAGATAACTGTTGGAGGGGATGTGGAGAAAAGGGAACCCTACTGCACTGTTGGTGGGAATGCAGACTGGTGCAGCCACTGTGGGAAACAGTATGGAATTTTCTCAGAAAACTAAAAATGGAACTGCCTTTTGACCCAGCAATTCCACTACTGGGATTATACCCTAAGAACCCTGAAAAACCAATTGAATAGAACCTATGCACTCCAATGTTCATAGCAGCACAATTCACAATAGCCAAGTGCTGGAAACAACGTAAGTGCCCACCAGTAAATGAGTGGATCAAGAAACTATGGTACATTTACACAATGGAATTCTACGCAGCAGAGAGGAAGAAGGAGCTTATACCCTTTGCAACAGCATGGATGGAACTGGAGAGCATTATGCTAAGTGAAGTAAGCCAGGCGGTGAGGGACAAATACCATATGATCTCGCCTTTAACCAGAACATAATCAACAAAAGCAAAAAGCAAGCAAAACATAATCAGAGACATTGAAATTAAGAACAATCTAACAATAGCCAAGGGGGAGGGCGGAGGGGACAAGGGGGAGAAGGGTTTTCAGTAACCGCTATAGAGGACACATGGACAGAGCCAAGGGGGAGGAGGGAGGCAGGGAAGGGAGGTGGGACTGGAGGGGGAGGGGAGAGGAGAGGATGCAGGCAACTATAACTGAACAACAATAAATTAAAAAAAAAGAAAAAGAAAAATGGTAAGAGAAAAGATGTGTTTGTTTTGACTTTATTAGCAGCAGGGACGTTTTGAGCAAACTGTTTTAGAACACCGGTGGCAAACACAATGCCCGCAGGCCGAATCCAGCCCTCCACCTTGTTTTATCCGGCCCAGAACCTTGTTTCTCCCTGGTGGCAGCGCCTTGCCAAGCTCCTTACCCCTAGTTAAGGAGTAGTTACATTTATACAGTCCTAAAATTACATTCTGCCCTTTGAAGGCAACCGCAAGGCTGATGTGGCCCCCGGTGAAAATGAGTTTGACATCCTTGTTTTAGAGGGTAGATGCTGACTACCTAGGCTGATCATTTCAGAAGTCCTCTTGTCATACAATGAGAGAAACTTAATCTCTTTCAAATCTTCTTTCCTCTGCAGCTCGCAATCCTAGAGACTTATTCTGATTGTGGGATTTGGTGCTCCATTAGTTGGGACTGGGAAAAAGACGTGTACAATATCAAGTGCCTATCAGTTCAGTTGTCAACAAAGATTCCGCTTTTACTGACTGTGAGATGGGAGACCCACCAGGAGGATGTGTGGTGTGAACTGAGAAATTTTAAAACAAACCAAAATAAAAGAATATCTGCCCAAATGATGACTGTTGCCAGTAAGAGGTAAATACCTGATTTTAAAAATTGTATAATTCAAAGCAAACATACCAAGAAATTTTTCATTTTGGAAATAATCATTTCTCTTGCATGGAAAATAACAATCAATGAACTACTACAAAATAATATACATCTTGAGGGAATAAAAATCACCAATTAGGTAGCTTATAAAATGAATCAAGGAGAGACAATCTAATTTTTCCCCCTAATGTTTCTTGCTCAAATGTGAAAGCTGGTGAATTTTGCAAAATGGCAAGCAAATAATAGAGTTTATGATGAACATATTGTTTCTGGAATTGTAGCAAATACGAGGAGCATCCCGACAAGAAAACAATGTCACTGCAGATGACATGCTGTGTATCTGGAGGAGCAGTGTGTAAGGTGACCTAATTTTTTTTTGACATGGTCAAGGACATCTGCCATGAGCCAAAATGAAGTTTCCATTCTTTTGTAGTGCCACCTCTCCAAATGAAGCAAATAGCACCTGGTCACTTAATAATAACATTAGTGTTAGTATTTTCTAGAAGTTTTGAATTTAAAGAGAATGTCCTCCCCCCACCCCCAACACACACACACACACACACACACGTACCCATGGCAAGCATAGAAGTGCTGGTCTGGTTGTATAATGAACATTCATGAGGGAAATAGGTATATAAATATGTTTATGCAAATGAAAGCAAATGAAACATATTTTACAACAGGTGAATCTGGTTTCAGTCATAAAAGAAAACCCAAGGCAGAAAATTATTTAGGTGAGGTACAATTCAAAACCCCACTTAACTGTCAGAACAACATGCAAGATGTTTATTTTATAAATGAAAAAACCATGAAGGAGGGTCAGGTTGGCATTTGACTCATCTCGTCACTCAGGAATTATGACCGGTTCTTTAGGTCCTGTACCTGATTCCATTTTCAGAGTGATAATCTATGAAATAGCTATTTGGGGAGCTGGAGCAACTCTCTCTCTCATTTTGGGAAAGTACCCACTTTCATGGTTCTGATGTTTGGTAAAGAAACTAGCATCTGAAAAGTGGTTCAGCCTGCGCCTGGAGTATAAAATGCACTCTCTGTGTGCTTGTTGTTCTTCTTCTTCTTATTATTATTAAAGACTGTTCTGGCTCTTTTTTATTTTTTTGAATATTTTATTTATTTTATTTTTAGAGAGGGAAAGGGAGGAAGAAAAAGAGGGAGGGAAACATCAGCACGCAGTTGCCTCTTATGCACCCCCTACTGGGGACCTGGCCTGCAACCCAGGCGTGTGACCTGACTTGGAATGGAACCAGCGATTCTTTGGTTTGCAGGCTGGCACTCAATCCACTGAGCCAGGTGTTCTAGCTCTTTAAAAAAAAAAAAAATTAGATGGATGGTAGATAGATAAGTAGATAGAAAGATAGATAATGTATATGCACACATATCCTAAATATACAATATGTGTATATATAACCATATATGTATATGCAGAGATGCTATTTATCTTATAGAGGATAACACATTTCTACTTCTGCCCCTTTAATAATAGCAATTCAATTCCGTATAAAGATGGGTAATTAAAGAAATTGTAACGTGCAGACGGACGTAAGAAAGGTACTTCTGAAATGATACAGGCTGAAACTTGTCTCCGCTTTGCATAACACGTTGCACTTACATCCGTCACAATCCTTCGCCTTTCTCCAAGCTGTTATCACAGGGTAAGTGAATCTGTATGTGTTAGATAAATGGGATAAGTTTACAAATCTGCTTCACCACCTTCTAGGCACATAATGGTGTGCTGTCAAATACCTCTACCAGATCTAATGCATTTGTGGGGGTCCTTAAAGTAGGCTCTAGAATATTTCAATTGTATTGCAAATTTTGCATACTAATGTGAAAAGGTGTTGGTTTCTAGGGAACTGTTCTATTAATGGGATCTTTTTCTGAAATGCATCGTGAAACTTCCAAGACCTGACTAATCTGAAAAAAGAAGCGATTATGAACCCTGGTGACCAAGGGTGTGTTTTCAAATGTCAATAGTCAGAGATCAAATTTTAGGAGATCATGGTAATATCGATCGGTTGTTTTGAGATAATGTTCTGCTGCATCAATAGCAATAAAGCGGTTGAGAAATGATCAGATCCTCCATGACAGGTGCTGTCTTGGGAAATATGTATATAGATTCCTTCTTAATTTTGGAGATTCTATAATCCATTTTCATTTCTGTTTATAATACACGGATAGTGGTTTGCAGAAGAAGGCTATGAGGGTTACTAATTTACACAATATTCTGCAGCAAATGAATCGATCTTTCCACTTACTTGATTTGTGCTGATGGCATGTGTCCTGTTTCCTTAGGACTGTGTTCCAAGTCTTGAGAAATGTCTACCATGAGGATTGACAGGAAAAATAATGAAAGCTTGTTTCCAGTGTACTTCTTGATGGATGCTGTTGTTCTTTATTTAATTTGCTTAAAGGTTTTATGCAGGCATATTTAAACAAAAACCACTTTCCAGCTAGGGGAAACTATTAATAACTGAGGTATTAAGTAGCTTTTATGTGGTAGATACCTAGTAGTATTCCCCTACTTTACATCTGTCCCAATACTAAAACTTCCAGAAGCAACAATGTAGCTTATTTGCAACAAGAAGGACCTTTTTTCTTATTGACAGCTGAGACAATTCAAATGACCTAAAATAAAATGTGGTAGAGTTCAGGCATGGATGGCCAGGGGGGTTGGTGTAGGGGAGAAAGTAGTCAAATGCCTTTGAAAAAATATATAGTAAATATGAAGGAAAATAAAGGCTTGAACTCTGCTTTGGAAGTGAAGTCCCAAAGTTGAGCATGAGATAATTGAACCAATAGAAGCCTATTTACCTTGACCGTGTGATTATTTTTGAAGGCAGATTTCTTAAGTAGTATTTAAAACTGCCCTGTCCTGGTTTCTGGCCCCAAGGTAAATGATAACTTCTATGTTTCAGATTAATAATCTTTAAAATGAGGGCCATAATTGTCCTGAAATATGCTTGTTATGATGATTATCAATGATGATGACATCAGAGGCCATAATGCATCTTTCTCTTGAAAAGTGGAATATAATACTAGTAAGAAAGAGAAAATAACCAAGTAATATCATCCTTCTATGTCTTGTACTACCTCTGGCAAATATAACTTTTTATTGTATTTCTTTCTAACCACTAGATATTGCTCTGGATCCCTCCCAACCCCATAACTATCTAGTCATTAGCTCAAGTAGCTATTTCCTACTCCATGTGACAGGAAGTGGTGTGCTGGTGAATTCCACAACCATTCTTTCAAGAGGTGGGGGGAGGGCTTGCTTTACAGCCCTTGCCAATTTCTGTGGTGTAAATACTACCAACACGATAAGTTGCCAGCTACCAAGTATTCACAAAATATGATGAGCGGCCCCTACACACTGTAATCAGGAGTCTTCAACTTTAATCCTTGCAGGTTCCCCTTTCAGAAGCCCCTTCTATGTTTACAACAGTGGCTATGTGGTGGCTCTTTCTGGTGACTGTCTTTGCGGCCTGATGAACATATTTGCTTCTCTTCATTAACTTTTTCATAACAGCACAAATAAGAGATTGGTTACCTAAACAATACCATGAAACGAAAAAAAAAATATTATGAAAGTACCTATCTATTCCATTTTATTTACTGCCTCATATTTACGTGACTTTGGCCCTTGACATCATGGAGCTTATGCATTATTAGAGAAAAAAAAAACTAACAAGAACATACAGATAAAATATAAAAATTCAGCTAGATATGTGCTTTGGAAGAGATTTACATGGTTGAGTAAGTCAGCAAGAGCAGAAATCATTGCCCAAAAAGTAAGGATGGAGCTGAAATTGAACAAAAGCATAGAAAATAACCGGAGAGAGAGAGAGACGCATTTCAGGCACAGGGGATAACACAGGTAGATAGCAGAGGCATGGAGGCAGCACCCTGCACGTGGCAAACACCACGGGATTTTAAAGAGAGTGACAAAATATCACTTGGTATTTAAACAGTTTATCACAATGAGACTTTGGTGTATAGATAGAGTGCAATGCTTTGACCGTGTGAGTCATTGTCCTGGTGTAGCCGTGAGTGGCAGAACTGAAACTAGAATGTTTTCTTCTGCTTTCCATTTATTGCACTTTAAAAAAAATCAACTCTAAAACTAGAAAAATGAAATATCAAATGTGAATCAGCCCCCTAAAATCCGAAGGTGGTTCTTTGATAAAAATAATGGGCATTACCATATTCCCCATGAAAACTTTGAACAGAAAGTATTTGAGCAAATTAATCTGGTGAAATAGCTAGAGTTTGGAAGCACATATTAATGTCATATGTGACAATGATCACTTCTGCCTCATAACCTAATTGAGCTTTCTTCTTCAAGAAAGCACTGGCTGGAGGAAGTCATTCTTCCCATCCTTCCCAATCACAGTTCATTTCTTCTATGGTATTATTTATGAGCTAAAGTTAAAAAAGTTAAAAATATGTATTTTACTGTCTTATAGATATTATTAATTATTAAATGGAAAATGAAATCATGTAACTAAATACAGAGCTATTCAATGTATAGCTCTATATTGCTCTTGAATATTTAGCATTCCCCTGTGAATCCCTGCTCATACATATGCAGATGCACTTGCATAAACACACTCAGGACATACATATACTTATTCCCACAATGACAGAAATTAATAGTAATGGAGAGCTGACCAGGTGCCAGCATGGCTGCAAGCACTTGACAATGTCATATCTATTCCTTACAATATTCCATATAAAATACGAAGTCATTAACTTGACTTTACAGGTGAAATAAACCCAGGGACAAACAAGGGCATAAGGGAGCCTTTGAGAAATGAGGAAGGTAGAAGCAGATACCACTTGTAAAGTGGTCTGGAGCAAATCCCAGCATTTCACAACCACGACAGGCAGAGCAGGGAATCATTCAGTCTGCCTGGGTATTCAGAAAAAAAACAACTACCAGTGAAAAAAAAAAATACCCCAAACCATATAATGGTACTCACAGACTAGTTTACAAACAGAACAGAAATTACAGAGGATTTTCTGTTCTCTTTTTGTAGATGAGCAAGCTAATGAAGTAACCTGGGTAAGGAGGATTAGTTATTCAAGTATTCAAGAAAAAAATAACATCCCTAAATTAAGTTTGTAAACTGAAGACCAAGCAAAAAATTGCGAATAGCACTGGCGGTAAATAGATCCTACTTTGACAGTCTCAGTAGATCCCTTCTCCTAGGACGTATTATAATCAAAAATTACATGCAGTTTCCCTTGCTTGGGTTTTCCTGTTTACATGAACTACTGGGACTCTTTAGCACTTAAATACTATAAGGAGACCAGAGTCTTGCTGACTGTACTAACATAGTGTATGCACAGCAACTTTTTTAAGAAGCGTAATAGTTTCAGCAAAGGTGCCTTGGGCATAGTATTAAGATGCTATTAGAAGCACGCTGCTTTCCTAGTTATTGATTCTCGAATGTTTTTAGCAAGGGCTGAACATGCACACATATTTGCTTATTGGCATTATGTCATAAATATCTTTAAATTGTACAAGGACCAAACACAGTCAGGAAAACAGAAGACTCATTCCCCCACAATGGGACTATCTCTGGATCTATGGAAATGACTGCAATATAATGAGACTAAATGCCTAGCAAACGCTTGACAGAGTGTCTTTATTTTCAGCTGTCTCTTTGAATGCATCCTAAACATACCTCAGCAAGGCTGCCGTGCGAAGTGATTTTTGAAAATGATATTATGAAATTGCACTTTACAATTATGATGATAGTAAGTTGATCAATTAACTAATTAATTAATTACAAATTATTCATCTCCCTTTGCATGACCTTTGGAGATGGTGGTTATCTTGTACCTGAAAGCCTGGTTAGATTTAAGCTTCTTTCAAAATCTGAGATTATCAAAAAGACAGAAAGTACATCTGATATCAGTCAAATCAATATGTCAAAATTAGGCATTGATAATAGCATGCAGAGGGGGAATCAAGGGCCAGATTTTAAATTCTAATGATGATAGAGATACCATGACAAAGAGCGTGTGCCCCCATCCCTAGCAGTTGCTGGTCCCCACAATAAGTAACAGGCAATCATGTAGCTGACATGAAGCACTGTTACCCAGCAAAACTGCGCACACAACTTCCTCCAAGAGCAGAACCATTTTGGGAAAAGCAGCTTAGCTGGCCATTAGGGTTGTCAATCATGATGCTGGAGAGACAAACAAAGAAAATAAAATGATAAACTTTTTTGTCAGAGAATCTAGCAGAAATCTTATATAATATAGATGTGAAATACATAATGTTTTAAAAATAAACACAAGCAAGGCTTAATTCCTCTGCTTACTGCCTAGGAATTATACTGACCGCAGTCAATTATTTACGTGTTAGAAGTGAATTAGGTGTTGGAAACCACTAAACAATTTATAATTAGAACAATGACGATCAACTCATTGGGCAATACCCTTATTTTCTTAGCATCACACATTACTTTCTAGGAAATAAGATTTGTTCATATCCCTTATAAATCAGTTTTGATATTCAATGGAAATAGAAAAATAAGTCTTATTTAATGTGAAAATGGAGGGTAGGAGGCAAGGCAAAGATATGATAATGAGACTGGTAATAATAATAATAATGTATAAGACAGCACCTGACTTTGAGTAACTTTATTATGGTGAAGGACAAATAAAACCCTACCCAGTGATAATAAAACTTAGGATAAGCATTAGCATATAGCTTTAAATAATTTTATACTAACTGAAGTATAATTAATTCATTAAGGCATGGGGAATTTGTGTATACGTAACAGAATGAACATTTGCAAATATCTGAAAGGATGAGTAATACCTGTTAACACAGAGCACAAGGAAAGAGGAACCCTTGGAATGTACGAAGAAACGGCATGATTGGAGTTTGAATGTCTGAACATACACACTACGTTCATGGTAAGGAAAATCATTAAATTAACACATCATATATTTATTTCTTTATGGGGAAAATGGGCATAATATGCCTTAGCAGAGAGAGATGATATCCTTTCTTCTCGACTGAAGAATAAAAGAACACCTATGTCATAAGGGAATAATGTTCTTGGATTTAAAAAAAAACAAGAGCATTATCTCAGTTTTGAGATATACTATCTAATGGGCACAAACAACGATTGGGGTAGAAAGACAGTCAGTAGGACTTCCGCAAAAATCTCTGTAAAGGGAACACTGTCCTGAGGCCATTTTCTCTTCCCCTTTTCTCCCTTCTTCCTGCCTTAAACATGAACTTCATGAGGGGTGCTCAGCGTGAGAACAAGGGTCGCATCTTAGGAAGAACAGGGTTGAGGACTGGTCTCCGTGACACTGAGGGGCCACTATGTCAGGGTTTGACATCCTCCCTCCATGCTTTTCGTTATATGTGAGAAAAATAAATCTATCTTGTTTAAGTCAATAGGTTTTAAGTTATAAGTTACAAAATTGACCTTGAGGCTCACAAATTACAAGCATGCAATGTCAAGCTCAATTCCTGGTGCATACTAGGCACTTAACGTTTGTAGGTATTATTACTACTATGAATAAAAACAGATGATTCCAAGTAGCAATAAAAACAGATGACTTCAGGATTCCACATTTTTGGGTATTCTCATGATCTGAAAAGAAATTTCTCAGAAAGTATGTCCGAGTATGGGATGCATGCACAGTATCATCAGAAAGGTCATGAAGCTTTGTCTAGATGCCTAAAGTCAAATGTTCTTTTTAGAGAAGCGAGACTAGCTACTATTCTTAGCCATGTCTAAGGAAACCTGTGGGGAAAATTTGGGGGGAAATAATTTGAAATATTTAGCATGTAAAAACTTTTAAAAGAACTCTAAAATGTGATCACTTCTAAAATGTCATTTCACATTTCAAAAATGCAAGCTCTACTTAAGGGACTGTCAACTTTGAATTTTCCAAACACCCTTCTTAAGGACCAAAGAGGACAAAGCCAGTTGATTGTAACAGTTCCTTAGCTTCTGCGATGTGTCCCAACCTGGTCTAGTGGCCTGGGCCCAGGGCTTCCTTCTGACCAATAGGTCCAGCCTGTGCCTATTTTCAGCTCTTCCTCTCTGTTGTTCCGAACTTGCCAATTCGGAATCCTGAGGTCTGGGCTTGCAACACAAAGGTTTTCCAAAAGAATTGCTAACATTATTAAAAATCTGTGTGAACATTTGTTGGGATTTGTTACAAGCTAAGGATTCAAAGGGGAGACAAAGGGGAGGCCATATTGAGGGAAATAGAGCAGATGGTTAAAAACAAGCAATTTGACATTCCTGGACAATTGCAATGTTTGTGTGAACGAAGAGAGGACAAAGCACTTTTTCACTCCCCAGACAGAATGTTGCGATATAGTTACCAAATAACTTTCCTTGTCTATTGACTAGTTTTATCCCATGTTACCTGATTTAAAAAAAGGCAGGCCAAAAGTCATTTTCGTGACTTTTAACAAAGTTGTTTTTTTAACGAATGAGAAAACCAAGGCTCTAAGAAGTTAAATACCATCTTTATGTTTTTGTTTGTTTTTAAAGATTTCATTTGTTTTTTTAGAAAGAGGGGAAGGGAAGGAGAGAAAGGGGGAGAGAGACATTGATGTGAGACAGAAACATCGATCAGTTGCCTCTCCTATGTGTCCCGACCACAGATCAAACCTACAACCCTGGCCAGTGCCCTGACCGGGAATTGAACCCATGACCTTTTCACTTTGCTGGATGACGTACAAACAACTGAGTGACCTACACTGGTCAGGGCAAATAACGTTTTAAAACTAATGTAGTAAGTGCTTTATTTTTTCCTAGAATTTATTATGACTGAAGAACTAGTTTTCAAATACATCAGTGAAATATCAGCTAAGTCAAGTCAGTTTTTTGCTAGTTGGTTTACCTTTGTAAACACACATGCACACACACAGTGTCCTAAGATAGAATTGAACCTAGATCTGTGTACACTTAAAACTACTGTATCGACTTTACAGTGTCATAGCTTATGTGTTATTTTTGCTATCATGAAGTTATCATCGCAAGAATTAGAATAGTGGAATCTGGTCATAAAATTCAGTTCTTGTTTCCCTAAAAAGGAATACGGGCAACAAACAAGAGCAGAACAGGAATCAAAGTCTCATTTTATCCGTGGATGTCTAAGTGGCTAATATGCTATTCAGATCCCAATTTAAAAGGCTGAGTGGAAACACTGATTAGAAGCAAAGCCTAATTAGAAGCTTTTTTCTCTCCCCTCAGTCTAAATAATTGAGAGTAATATGCTTAGATAGAGGTGGAGGAGAATAAGGAACCGGGGGAGCAGGAGAAGAAAGAACGGCTCACCCTAGAATAAGGCCGATCTCAAATACACACTCAGTCATTTCAGCTCCGGAAAAGGGAACGTGCTCCTTGTGCCTGGCTGGTTCAGGACCCAAGATGATTGCTTGCAAAGTATGAGAAAAGGAGGAAGTGTATAAAAGGATGAACGAGAAATCTGGGTTGTTTTTTTTTCCTTTTTGAAACAATATTCCTCTCATTATCAACTGTGGCCAAATCCCAATTGCTTCTGACCAACCTCGTCACTGATGTTTCTTAGAGGTTGGGGTTACAAGGGAGATTCATAAAAGATTTGAAGGGGTAACAGGGGCAAATTAGTCTTCAGCAAAGGAGGAGATGGTTTGTTCATCTCTCTCTCCATTTTCCCTTATTATCCTACAGCCAAAATTTCTTAGGTGGTGGATTTTCTCGGGTTACTGTTCTCTGGTGCAGGAAGGTAAAAAAATAAGGCATTGGTGCTGCAGCTCAAAATAAAAGGTAACGACTATCTGAAATTTGCATACAGCACTATTTTTCAGAGTTCCCGCAGATGACATTGGGCTTTGGGGTGCTACCTGCAAAGTTAACAGTGCTTCTCCCTTCTGGAACCTCAAAATAAAACCATGGCATTAAAAGAAATCAAGCACTATGAGAAGCAATTGTAGCATTGAAGAAGTAATTATACATTTCATTCAACCTGATAGTTTAGACAGTAAACCTACCTTTTTCTGCAATAAAAGTGATGTATGCTTAATGTGTCTCATGGCTCACCTACAGTCTTCATTTTGGTTTATAGAACGAAAAGAACTGATAAAAGTGTTGGCAAGGACTTTGGAGGTTTTTATGGAATGCAGATTGGATAAAGCTTTATCAAGCACAATGTTACCAAGTCATCATGTTTATATACACAAAATATGAGCATAAGGGACATAAAATGAGTTATCCACGGCCATGCACTCCTTAGTTAAATGCAAAGATGGTCTAGAACATGAGTAAATGGAATCCTAGATATTTCATTTTTTATTTCATAGTTCACACAATTAAACCACACCCAGGTCAGTATTTCTGATTTATCACATTCATCCCTGTGTTAGCCCAGGCACATTGGTTTACTTCCATGGCCTCCAACTGGCTGCAACCAAAACTCTCCACGTCACCAAGGGAGGGAGAGAGACCAATAATTATACTTTACTCTTTTAAGAACTGTCACTGAATGCCTCTGTGGGGATGCCTGATCCAATTTGTGATTTAAATATCTCTCAAACACCGCAAGACAGTTATAATTCAAAAGTAAACTGTACCTTTGTTCTTGGCTCCTGGCATAAGAATGTCATTTTCTTCTCTTTACTCTCCTTCAAGCTCTGTGTTTTATCTATTCTATTCGCTGTCTTAAGATATAAAAAGCAAATAATAATGCAAGAAAGTGGGAAAAACAGGCTTCTACATTTTGGATCTCAAAGCCGAAGCTCTCAGGAAAACTTTGAACAGCAGGGAATAGACAAAATGTTTGGGAGAAAATAAGTAAATGGACAACACGAACAGACAGATACTTAGCAAATCTCCTCTTCCAAGGCCCTACCCAGCCCCTTGCCCTGAGTGTTGCAAAGAATATGTTTCTGTTAAGGCAATATAGGGAACATATCAGAGCAGAGTCATCAGTAAGTCCTCCATAGAGGCACACACACCAAAATCCCCTTTTCCTGCTCACGAGGCAGAGTCTGGAGATGACAGGAAGACATCAGAGAGGAAAAGCCTGCTAGGCTAGACCAGACAAATTGGAACAAAGTTACCCAGATGGAAATGCCTCTGTCTGTCCCAGCAGGGCACAGAATCAATACAGTATTCTAGCGCCTCCAAGTGGGAAACACAGGTAGTGAAAGAAGCATTGAAACCTGAAAGATAAGGACTTGAAGATTCTGGCACACCTGAATGAGAATCCATGCACAAACCAGAGAACAAGAGCCTTCGGTCTTCCCTACCCCCAATTTAAGCTATGTCCAGCTCTCCAGAAATGAGATTTAGACATCCAGCTTCCAGCCAATAAGAAAAAAAAAAGCCGCAAGTAAACTGAGATTAAGTCTCTGCCACCATGGTGTGATAATAAAGATTTACAATAGAAATAAACTTGACGTAACTCATAGGGAAACAGAAAGAAAAAAATATGAGTTTTTAAAATGGGATTCATTCTTATCACAGAAGCAACAATCTTCTCTCAAGATCCAACTGTCTTTGAAGAAATTGACATTTCTCTAGGTGAATTCTGCAATAAAAATGGTATCGATCAACCATGCACCTTGAAATTGTTGTTCTATGTCCTAAAATCATGTTGTTTTACTGAAACAGATTGACATGGATGATGATGGCGGCTTCTGAATATACATGTGTGCACATATAAAAGAGTGAACGGAATTGATAGTCTGATGATTCCATGCACAAAAAAAGAATATATACCCATATATGATGTCATTTCCACGTGCTTTCTCCATTAAGTGTTTACATCAATATTATTCCTCATTTGGAAGAACTGAGTGGAGCTGCTTTTATTGAGCACGTCCAGCTTTCTGAGCACCTCAGCTCCGCCCCCGCCCAGGGGCCCCATGTCTGTCAGCATTTCTTTTGCTTGAAGAGAATGAGAGAAAGGACAATTCTGTGAGTCAGGTCATCCCCTGTATCAGTACACGTGTGTGTTCAGTCCTGTGTTTCTCGTAGGGGTGGACAGGAAAGGACCCCAAACAGGAAGTGCAGAGAAGGAAGGAAGGGTAAGAAGTCATCATTGAATTTCTCGGTGGCGTCAACATGTTAAAGATGCAAAAATACGTTTTTTCATTCCTCTTTCCAAGCAAGATTATTTACTTTTATCTCAGGATACGCTGTATAATTTCTTCAGGGAATACAATGTACTTTGAAATTCCATTTATGTTTTTATATTCTTAAAATGCCTGACCTATTAATTAAATACAAACTCTACAAAAACAATTGTGCATATTTTCTCTTCCTTGTAATCCCAGAAATTAGGACGGTGTATGTGTGACACAAAGTAAAGATGCTTAATAATTTGAATAGATTTTTAAAAATTATTTGTTTTCTGAATTACAATTATTTCATCGAATCAGTCAGGCATTTGGCAAATGATCAGTTAGAGATCATGGTATATATTGGGTAGAAATGGACTGTTTGTTAATTTGGGTGAGAAAGCAAGAAATCCTTCAATGTCCATAGCTAGAAGTAATATTTTACTTTTGCAAAATAACATACAACATTATCTACACTGATTTATGAAGTTTATAAAGAACAACTGATGTTACTTTTATTTACATATTGCTTATATCAGCTGCTAGGAGACTTTATCCTTCAGGTTACAGACTGTATATATTTTTTAAGATTTTATTTATTTATTTTTAGAGAGAGGGGAAGGGAATAATGAGAGCGAGAGAAACATCAATGTGTGGTTGCCTCTCAGACGCCCCCTAATGGGGGAACCTGGCCCGCAACCCAGGCATGTGCTCTGGCTAGGAATCGAACCAGCGACCCTTTAGCCCGCAGGCCAGTGCTCAATCCACTGAGCCACACCAGCTGGGCCAGGTTACAGACATTAAAATAAGTCACACAATTCACTGAAAAGTGTGTAGAGTTTACAGTCTGGTGATCCTGTGACAATGCCAGGCTCTCCTGTTTAGCTTGATTGGGAAACTTAGGGTACCATTCTCTAACAGTAACCTCCTTTCTTTTAAATTAATAAAACAAGAATGCTGAAAGCAGCCTCATTGCACTGATTTCACAGCATAACTTGTGAAAATGCTAGATCTGAGCCTAGTAGGTGCTCAATAAATACTCGCCCCAGTCCTCTCTTGTCCACATGAGTTTCACTGTCTCCACAGCAGAATAAGTTCCCAGCGGAACAAACCCCTACAGATCACAATTATAACTCTGAGCAAAACACAAAACAGATGAACTACCTCTAGCCCTGTGGAATGAACAAAGCATAGAGTGCGGAGTGAGCCAAAACTCAAGAGAGTGATCTAACACAGACAGAGAACACTGTCATTCCAGGATTGGATTAAGATGGGGCCACTGCCCCAGTGTGGTCCCAAACAGCTGAATATGCTTGAAGTGTGTTCTGTTTTGGACTGAGGGGGGAGTTCCAGAAAAGAGAGGGATTTATAGAGAACAGGGCTCCAGGTTCTGTGTGGGAACTGCCCCAGTGTCCATTTCAGCCCGGAACCACATGCTGATACTTCGCAAAGATCAACCAAGTGAAATACTCCTAAAGCTATCAAGAATGATGAAATTATGCCTACAGAGTCCTCAAATATTAAAATAAGACAATAATGTGAACAAATTTGTGTCAACAAGTTCAATAACTTAGATAAAATAGACAAATTCCTTTATAAACTCAGCATATAATATTGATACAAGATGAAACTGAAAATCTGAATAGCCCTGTGTGTACTTGAGAAATTGAATTAGCTCTTAGAAAAATGTTCTCTAAAAAAAATGGCAGCCCCAGATTTCTGTTTTCTTAGACAGATGGTGAATTCCATTAAGACTCAAGGAATAAATAACCCCAATCTTATACATAAACATTCAGAAAAGATAGGAGTAGAAACTTCTAAATTCATCTGATGAAGCCATCATAACATTAATGTCCAAAACTCGACAAAAATTTATAAAAGAAAATTGCAAACAAATGTACTTCAAGAACACATGCAGAAATCTTTAAGAAAATGCCAGAACACTACATTCAATGATGTGTTCATATGATAGCATATCATGATCAAATAGAGCTTGTCCCGATAAAACAAAGTCGAAATGATATTTGAAAGTCAGTTAAAATAATTCACCATTTAATGGAAGAATAACCAGAGTATCTGCAGCAACAACTGCAGACAAAGCATTTGATACATATCAATGCCCATCACCATTAAAAACACAAGCTTTCAGAAAATTAGGATCAGAAGGAACTTATTCTATTGGATAAAGGAAGATATACAAAAAAGTTACAGCTAACATCAGAATTAATGGTTTAATATTGAATGATTTGCAATAGAAAATAATTTAATAATTTCCTGGAATTCCAAGCCCTTCTAACAAAGGAAGGGGAAAAAATCACAAAGATTGGAAAGGAAACTACTTTTTTTCTTGTATATGACATGACTCTTTAGACAAAAATATCCGAAGGACTCTACAGAACAATACGACTTAATAAGTGCATTTAGTTATTTCAAATGATGTAAGATTACTGAATTCAGAGTCCGTATTGCTGAGATATCAGTTCTCTCCAAACTGGTCCATGAGGTCATCAGAATCTTAATCATAATTCTAGCAGGCTTCGCATTTTGGGGAAATTGGAAAACTGATTCTAAATTCATGTGGCAATACAAATAATCTAGATGATTCAAAAAATTAAAAAGAGAGAAGAAACTAGGAGGAATTACCCCTGCTGAATTCAACACTTGCTATCTTGCTATAAAGTTATAATACACGAGACAGAGAAAGACTAAACACATGGATCTGTGTGTAACCAAATTGTGTGTGTGTGTGTGTGTGTGTGCAGACAATTTGTTTTCCACAAAGTTGTCAAGGTAGTTCATTAGGGAAACACATTTTCTTAACAAATTTATCCACATGGAATAAACAATAATAGTCCTCACAACAGAACGGTGGTTATCAGAGGGGCGTGGGGGTGGGCGGAGGACGAGAGAACAAAGGGTGTCAAATGAATGGCGGTGGAAGGAGATGAGGCTTTGAGTGGTGAGCACGCAGTGAAGCATCCAGATTTGCATCATGCAGTTGTACACCTGAAATTTACATGTTATCAACCAATGTTACCTCAACAAATTTAATTTTAAAACATACTAATATTTGCCTGTACCTCACACCATACATAAAAATGAACTAAAACTGGATCATGGCCCTACATATAAAAGTCAGAATTATAAATCTAGAAGCGAATACTGCAGAAAATCTTTGTGGACACAGAAGAGGCAATTTTTGAAAGCTAAAGACACCTTTTAAAAAGTGTAATTTGGAATTAATCTGAATCAAAAATGTTTTCTCTTCAAAAGATACCATTGAAAATATTTCAGGGCAAGTCACAAAATGGGAGAGTGTTTTTGTAAAACACTTCTGAAAAAGGACTCTCAAAAAAAATAAATAAATAAAAAGACTCTTACTCAGAGTAGACCCAAATCCCAATTTTAAAAATGGGCAAATATTGAAATCAAGGGTCAGGCCATGCTATTCTGAAATATGGCATCGTGACATATTGAATATTTTACACTGAAAGCATTTGAGAAAAATGATGTGCAGGAAGGGCCATCTGACCTTCCTTTGAAGGCGATAAAAACTTCACGGCATACGTCCTGCACGTACCTGGAGGAAAGGTGTATCTTTATCTCCAGGACACCTGGAACAACCTGCGCAAGTCCTGCTGCTGTTTCCTGTCGACTGCACTCCACTTTTCATCAAACTTAGCATTAAGATGCTTGGGTTTAACTCCTTGGGGGCCTTTGTTTTCTCATGAAGACTCCTACGTTGTGTAAAACTGGTAATAAATAAATGTGCCTGCTGTTGCTTTCTTTTGTAACACTGTCCCATGTTACATGGGCCCTGGCCAAGAACTTAGATGGGTAGAGGGAAAAGATAGGAAAAGATAGATTCTTCCTGTACAGACATTCCACAAGTGAAGATAAATAAGTGGACAACAGGCCAAAGAAAAATAAATTCGACAACATTGGACAAACAGATTAATACCACAATGGCATTCTAGCACATACCTACGGGAAGGGCTAAAGTGAAAAGGGCTGAAGGTTTCCATGTGTTAGGAAGAATACCTACGAGAGCCCTCGTTAATGTTGGCAAAAACATGAAATGGGAATGGCACTTTAAAATCTCTCTGGGAATGTCTTTAAGCAGTTAAGCATATGGTCACAGTGTGACCCATATTTACCGGAGATAAATAAAAGGGTTTGTCCATGTAAAGTCTCCCATGTGATTACAGCAAGAGCTTTATCTTGAATAACCAAACACTCTGAGCCCCACAAATGTCAGTCAGGTTTGACGGACAAACAACATGTGGATGAGGAAGGAAGCAAAAAAGGAAGAAAAGATGGAAGGGAAGAAGGAAGAAAGGAAGGAGAGAAGAAAGGAAGGAAGGAAGGAAAGAAGGAAGGAAGGAAGGGAG
The DNA here is from genome assembly GCA_004026765.1 of Micronycteris hirsuta. Classification (NCBI taxonomy): domain Eukaryota; kingdom Metazoa; phylum Chordata; class Mammalia; order Chiroptera; family Phyllostomidae; genus Micronycteris; species Micronycteris hirsuta. The sequence goes on from PVJI01005940.1 coordinate 87,120, forward strand.
GGAGGAAGGAAAGAAGGAAAATAAGAGATCAGTCTGAAAAATGATTAGTTGTCTCTATTTGTGCTACTTTATAATATATGTTTTTATCAGGACAGACCTTAAAAACTCATTTGTTTAACTTTTCTCCCCTCTTCTGCATTCTGATTTCCTTAAGACAGTAATTAGGACATCTTGCTTTTTAAAAAATTTACCTATTACCCTAAAAACAACATCATTGAGGAATGCACGTGCAGGCATGCATGTGCACACACGCACACAAATACTCACACAAACAGTCCCTCCTATCCCTTTAAATTCTGAGTGCAGGTAAAAATATTTAAAGATACACATGGTAAGAAACTCTCTCTTCTCTTATCGTCACTCTCTTCTGAGGTGCTAGACATTTATGTGGCACTAATATTGTCGTAAAAAATAACACCACCCTTATTGAATCGTTATTGGTTTATTCATTTTATGTTCATTGGCTGAAATTTGCACCATCTGCATGTTCAGTGTTCAGCTGGAGACCAGGCGCCTGACGTTTTATTCCCAGAAGTAAAACCAAAGCACCTAGAGAAGCTGGAATAATTATTGAATATTTTAAAAGCACATGTGTATAAGCACTAATGTTCCCTGGTTTTCTTATTATATAATTTAGCCTTATTTCTTCCCTTTTTTAAAATATCCATATGAGCTAAGGAGTATTTCTGTGTTGAAAATATAAGATAGAGCATAGCACAGAGAGAATTCCAAGCCCCACAAAATGTATTTTTACCCTATTTATTATTAATAGGAATAATAAAACCACTACAATGTATTAATCACCTAACTTATAAGCACCATTGTGGTAAGAGGTTGATATTGTAGCATATTCTTATTCTGGTACATGTCTCACTTCTACAGATGCAGAGACTGATGTCCTGAGTAAAGCCAAACTTATTCAAGGTCACAGAGCAAGCAGGTGGCAGACCTGAGATTTAAATGCTTACTCAAGTCACATGCATGGCATCCCAAAGCAAAATTTCTAATTCCAGAAGAATACCGTATAAATAATTTCTTTTCTTCCTCTTCAGCCCTCTACCCCCCACGCCCACTTTCTTCTCTCCTTTTCCCAATCCCTCACCTAAGACATAGGTCCATGCTGGTTGAGATGCCTTTAATAAAGGCTCACATAGATACACTGGGTTTTCTGTGGGTTGTCGAGAGGAAATGGTGTAAGTTGAGGGAAAAATGAAAAGCAGAGTCCAGAGATGAGTGTGGATATAGAACATACAGGGAGAGAGAGCAATCCAAGTTGACCTGAATATAAAATTGATTCGGGTTCGGGAGGGACGATGGGGACATTTGGAAACCATCCAATCACTAGCTTTGGCCTGGAGGCTTGACGTGTACAAAGGTTTGGGTTATAACCCTATTCCAGCTCCTCTTGGAAGTAAGATCAGTGAAGTGGACTGGACCATTCGCTGAAAAACAGCATCCTTGTGAGAAAAACAAAGCAATAAAAGAGTTTGCTTTACCGTAGATCTGCACACTTCCCTCCAAGTAAGTTCCCTCCCAGCCTTTGCCCACCTCCATTCACAGTTGGAGCACGGCTCTCCAGGGAAGTGGGTGTGAAAGGGGAAATGAACAGGAAGTGTGTTAGAGCAGTGACAGAAATACGTTTAAAAGAATCAGGGCACTTCTCACCAGCTGCTGGGTTGGTATGGAACTTCTGGAGAACGGAAGCAATGACTAGTGAAGATGAGCAGAGATCTTTCTGAGGGCTATGTGTATGAAGCAGCTGGAGGGGGGAGGGGGCTTCTTTTTAAGAAAAAACAAACCATAATTCATATTGATATTGATATTCAATCAACTGATCATCAATCAATTCAATCAAGGGTCCTGTAACATCCCATATTTGACTCTTTTACATATGAATTTAACAGTCTGAGCCGTGTGGAGTCTGAATATTATTAGGGTTACGTAAATATGTTTATTTCAAATTGTTGACGCCCGCTTCCCTTCTTTCCTTTCTCTCTCCCTTCTTCCCCCCATTCCTTTCGTCCTTCCTTCTTTTCTTCCTTTTTGATTTTCAAAGAATAGAACCTTGACAGTGACTCTAGAAATGACAGCAGGAGGATGGGATTGGAAAGCACTCAAGAATAGGCATCAGCCATTTGGAATTGAAGTTTCGAATATGCGGCTCCGCTTTTTGTGCATCGCAGATAATCTATTGAAAGTCAGCATGTAACGGGGTGCAGCCAGAGTGGCGGCCCAAATTGAGGATGTGTAATGGGGTCCGGAACTCAAGGTGTCCAGAAAATATTAGAAATATATGTAAGGTGTCCTCACCCCAACAAGTCTGAACTGGGGGGGATGGGACTCCTGGAGCAGGGCCATTCAGAGCTGTTGGGTATGGCAGCAGCTTTGCAGCTAGCCTCTGGCATGGTCATTTAACATATCTATAACCTTTAACTGGTTGTGTGGATATGTTAAATAGCTGTGGCCATGCTTTGAGCCAGGGGGATGGAGGAGAGTTCCACTCAGGATGTAGCCGAGAGGCAACTCCCCCTAGACACAGCGCCTGTGTGAAAACTTGGAGATGGTTGGCTCTGGGCCATGGGGTCACCCCTGCCCCCAGCTAACATGGCAGCCCAGAAAAACTGGAGGAATATGAAGTGCTGGCAGGTGTAGCCGATTGAAGGAGGAGTCGGAAATGGGGCTGCAGAGGAAGGTCGGTTCGGGGGATTTAAACCCAGACACAGCAGCCATATCTCTCTCTTGGACCATGAGGCTGAGGAGCGGGGACCCCTCAGACTGAGAGGAGGGTTAGAAGAGGCAGGACCACGTAGCTTTGGGTGCCTTCCTTTGCCACATGGCCTAGGAAGCAGGAGAGACTTTGCCTGGAAGAAAAGGGGTGAAAGAACTTTTGCTGGTGGGCCATGAGAAGGTGTCACATGCTTTTAGATTAACATGCTTTTGGATTAACCCGCTTTTGGATTAACTGGAGTTTTCTGGATTAACTGGAGATCGCGGTGGCGACACATCGGATGGTGCCAGAACTGAGAATCTGCCTGAATCACGTTTCTACTTCTTCTCCTACGGTACCCTGGATTGGGCAAAGGGGGGAAGGAAGGACTGTGTGTGTTTGTGGGTATTCTAGAGAACTCTAGTATTTTAAAGGAGATCTTAAGTCATTACTCCAGGCCTGTATAACTTGTAAATAAATAATCCTTTTCCTTTTCACAAGTCTCTGGCATTGAGAGACGTCTTTCCATTGGCGACGAGCATTAACGAACCTGGAGCAGGGTTGGGGCATGGTTGGGTGCCCCGTCAGCCCTTGCTCTGTAACAAACATGCCTCAGTTTCCTCTCCTAATGGAGGGAGATGCATCTTGGCATCTTCCTGTCACTGGGTATTACCTCCATCCTCACCAAAATTCTCTGAGGTAAGTACCATTATCGTCCCTATTTTACAGAAGAGGAAATTGAGCCAAGGTCCTATTACCCCAGGGTAATAAATCTGAATGTTACACAAGGTCATTGTCTTAAACTGCCTATTCCAATCAGAAAACTAGAATAATGTAATGATAAAAGGAGTTGTATTTGGTATCACACAGACTTTGGCATGACGAAGTTTTTAGTTTACTGAGCCAATTTTTTGAAATATGCCACCCTGATTATTCCCTACCCATTAAATGATGCATCTAAAGAAAATACTCTATGGTTTGTCAGCCCCAGGGATCCACGGAAATATAAAATGTGTGCTGGCCTCCAAACGCAATAGTATTTTCAAAAGCTGATCTGATTAAATAGCTGCAGAAAAAATTAAGCAAACACAACTCAGTGGACATTTCCTTATTCTGCTGAGCCTGCTGAGACACAAATTGTCACTGTCCATCCAACCAACTGGGCAGCGGCAAAGCCTGTGTTTTGGGCAGAAGGCTTCACTGTGAAAACAAAGCTGCTATCTGTTGAGTGATTTTAGCACAGGCCATTTCAAAACAGAATCAGTACAGTGGCTAGGGAGATGCCTATTGGGAAGCCAGAGGCAAAAATCACCTCTCTTTAAATAAGAAAATATGTGA
>PVJI01005941.1:0-91390 GCA_004026765.1 Micronycteris hirsuta
TTTATTTATCCATTCACCTACTGAAGGACATCTTGGTTGCTTCTAACTTTTGGCAATTACAAATAAAGCTGCTATAAACACCCATGTGCAGCTTTTTGTGTAAACATGTCTTCAACTCCTTTGGGTAAATGCCAAGGAGTGTGATTACTGGATTGTATGGTAAAAGTACATTTAGTTTTGGCCATGGCTGGCGGAGCTCAGTGGATTGAGTGCGGGCTGCGAACCAAAGGGTCGCCGGTTCGATTCCCAGTCAGGGCACATGCCTGGGTTGCAGGCCAGGTCCCCGGCGGGGGCCACGTGAGAGGCAACCACACATTGATGTTTCTCTCCCTCTCTTTCTCCTTCCCTTCCCCATCTAAAAGTAAATAAATAAAATCTGTTTCAAAAAAAAGTACATTTAGTTTTGTAAGGACCCACTAACCTGCCTTCCAAAGTGCTGACATCATCTCGCACCCCCGCCAGCAGTGAATGAGAGTTCCTGCTGCTCTGCATCCGCGCCAGCATTTGGTGTTGTCAGTGCTTTTAATTCTGGCCATTCTTTTAGGCGTGTAATGGTATCTCGTCGTCTAATACTCAGTCTTTTACCTCTTGGTTTTACATATTCCTGCTTCTCTACTTTTCTTTCTACCCCACCTTATAGGTGTTTCTTAGAGCACGGTCCCCAGGCCAACAGACTCAATACTACCTAGGAACTTGTTGGCAATGCAAGTTTTGGGGCCTTGCCCAAACCTACTAAATCAGAAGCTCTGGAGGTGGAGCCCAATAATCTGTATTTTAACAGCCCTCCAGGTGATTTTGATGCAAGCTAAAGTTTGCGAATACTGTTGTAGACCGGCCCTGTCCAACACGGTAGCCTCTAGTCACATGTAGCAATTGAGCTCCTGGAAGAGGGCTAAAATGAATTGAGATGTGCTCTCAGAGTAAAATACACTCTGGATTTTGAAGACCTAGTATAAAAACATAGGATAAAATGTCTCATTAGTAATTTTTATATTGAAAACATATTGAAATTATAATATTTTTGGACATATTGGGTTAAATAAAATATATTATTAACATTAATTTCACCTGTTTCTTTTTATCTTTTACAAGAGGTTACTAGAAAAATGGTGAGTCACGTATGTGGCTCTCATTATAGTTCTGTTAGACAACATTATTCTAGACCACGAGTCTGCAAACTATAGTCTGCAGGCCAGACCTGGCCTACTGACTGGTTTTTTATGACCCATGAACTAAGAATAGTTTAAATTTTTAAATGGTTGAAAATAATTTTCACAAAAGAATGATGTTCAACAGCTGATTTCTCAAAAGAAACTTTGCAGGCTAGAAGGGATTGGCAAGAAATATTCAAAGTCCTGAAAAGCAGGGACCTACAGCCAGGATTGCTCTACCCAGCAAAGATATTGTTTAGAATCGAAGGGCAGATAAGTCTTCCTAGAGCCCTGGTTGATGTGGCTCAGTGGATTGAGCGTGGGCTGCGAACCAAAGGGTCGCCGGTTCGATTCCCAGTCAAGGCACATGCCTGGGTTGCAGGCCAGGTCTCCAGTGGGGGCCATGTGAGAGGCAAACACACACTGATGTTTCTCTCCCTCTCTTTCTCCCTCTGTTTCCTTCTGTCTAAGAGTAAACTTAAAAATAAATAAATAAATAAAATTAAAAAAAAAAAGGCTTCCTAGACATGAAAAAACTAAAAGGAGTTCATCATCACCAAACCATTATTATATGAAATGTTAAAAGGATTTATTTAAGAAAAAGATCAAAACTATGAAAAATAAAGCGGCAAAAATACATATCTATCAACAATTGAATCTAAAAACCAAACTAAGCAAATGAGAAGAACAGAGACAGAATCATGGATACGGAGAGTGTTTTGATGGTTGCCAGATGGGAGGGGGCTGTGGGGGAATGGGTGAAGAGGTGAGGGGATTAAGAAGTACAAGTTAGTAGGTACAGAATAGCCATGGGGATGTAAAGTTCAGTACAGGAAATGGAGTAGCCAAAGAACTTACACGCATGACCCATGGACGTGAACAATGGTGGGGGGATTGCCTGAGGGTGTGGGGGGTGCTGGATGGAGGGGGGCAATGGAGAAAAATAGGGACAACTGTAATAGCATAATCAATAAAATATAAAATATAGCCTGGCTGGTGTAGCTCAGTGGATTGAGCACGGGCTGGGAACCAGAGGGTCCCGGTTCGATTCCCAGTCGGGGCACATGCCTGGGTTGCGGGCCAGGTCCCCAGTGAGGGCCATGTGAGAGGCAACCATACGCTGATCTTTCTCCCTCTCTTCTCCTCTCTCTGAAAATAAAAAAAAAAATAAAAAAAGAGCTTTAAAAAATATATATATATAAAATATATATACGCAAAAAATAAAAGAATGATATTCCATTATATGTGAAAATTATATGAAATTCAAGCTTTATTGTCCATAAGTAAACTTTTATTGGAACATTGAGCACACTCATTTATTTATGTACTGTCTGTGGTTGCCATGGCAGAAGAGTGTCTGTGACAAGGACTCCATGGCCTGCAAGTCAGAAATATTTACTATCTGGTCCTTTACACAGAAAGTTCTAGACTGTCAGCTGCCAGACTCCCTGGGAGAGGACCCTACTTTTAACTTGCCCCTATCTTTGTTCTTAACCTTTGTTTAACTTTTAGGTCCAACTGCTTGTCCAAATTCTATCAGCAGAATTTGGGGGTTACAAAATTTGACCTATGCGTTATTTAAGCTAGAATGAGGTAGATGCGAAATGTTCTTGCCTTCCTACAACTGCACAAGAAACTTATGGATCCAGCAAAAGGGAATAGAGATGTTCAATAGCTTCTTTTTCCGAAGGCAGGGCCTTCATTCTCAGAGAACAAGAGAACCCAGGACTGACACTTCCATCAGACCGAGAAGTGAGCCTATGATTTGGGGCTGGCCATTTCTTTCACAACTCAGCAACACCTCTTGAATTAAAACTGTTTCTCCCTCTCTCTCTCTCTGCACACCTTATGCCTACTCTCAGCTAGTTTAGTTGGCTTCTGCGGCAACTTGTCCTGCCAGATATCTTGTGAAAACCGCTATGATGGTTTTTCCACTTCAGTGAAGCAGACATCTGGATCCCTTTGTGAGCCTCTTGATCCTTATTCCCTACCACCGGCACCAATATGCAGCCACAGCCTCGTTGGCTCAATGAATCTTTATGGTCTCATTTTATAGGATCCCCAAAGAAGAGAAGTATGGCTGTGGTTTCCAGAATGTTAATTGATAACAGTTCTTGGCAATAGTGCTCTTTCTGGCTTTCCTTCCTTAACCTGCTCCTTCTACCTACAGTGTCATTCCTTAAGAGATTGCACCAGTCTGGAGTTGTCAGTCCCAGCCACCTCACACCATACACATCACGTTTTTCATTCCTTTCTTCCTCGCTCTACTGATGATACTTAGGACTCTTTAACTTTCTAGTATGAGCTAGTTTGTAGGCAAGCTCCTTGAACATTGTGATGATACAAATTTCAATAACTAAAACCGGCCTCACTGAGAGCTGTTGCTCCCCATTTTGACCTCACTTCATTGTCAAAGCTGATGAGGGCTCTTGCATCTCTGTTCATTTAAGAAGTCTCTCCTCCAAGCCACTGTTATTAGATTCTATAGCTGGGTTGAATTTAGGCCCTAGGCTGGGGTTGGGAAGAGACAGGAACCACCTATCACATAGGTAACCCCTAAACAAGGCTGGTTTTTCATATGCAGCTCATCTTAAATATTGGGCACCAAAAGGGAAATCTGTTGGGAGGTTTCCATTGGAAAATAAGCTGCGGATCAAATGGCCTTGTGGTTTATTCCAGCTCTTGTCCAGATAATCTCCAAATTTCTGGCCTTTGTCTTCTCTGGGTTTTACTTTTCTCATTTGTAAAATAAAGGGTCTGATCAGTCAACCTTTAAAGTTCCTTCCAACTCTACGTTGTTCTGATTCCACCTTGCCATCTATCACCTAGAGATGGTAACCTCTAGCCTCATCATTCAAAGATTGAGTAATGTTAATGAACTGCCAGAAATGAAAACTTGCTGAATTCCTCAGAAGAGAGAGCGATTCATTGAACTCCCACTTAATCAGAATGAACAAGAAATGAAGTATTCCAATGTATTCCATATGTTGGTTAAGTGGAAGTTGTTATATACCATATATGCATTAGCAAATATTTATGTATTTAGAACAGAATAAAATACCCAATAGTAGAATTATGATAACCATAACATAAATGTTTTGATTCAGCCTCTCAGAATAGATTCTGAATTCTTATCATTATTATATGGCACTGGGGCTGTAGATGAGATGAGACTGGGCTCAGATAACAATATATAATTAAAATTGTCTCCTGAAAGCTTTGTTTATAATTTTTCTTTCTCACAAAATTAGAATATAGCCCTGGTGGGTGTGGCTCAGAGGATTGAGCGCCAGCCTGCGAACCAAAAGGTCACTGGTTCGATTCCCAGTCAGGGCACATGTCTGGGTTGCAGGCCTGGTCCCCAGTTGGGGGCACGCGAGAGGCAACCACACATTATTGTTTCTGTCCTTCTTTCTCCCTCCCTTCCCCTCTTTAAAAAGTAAATAAATAAAATCTTAAAAAAATAAAAAGAACCATAGAGAAGACTTACCTGATCAAGGCCATCCTCCAGCAGGCCTTGTATCCCCCAAACTCGCTTCCGCATCCCCAGCAGCCCAAGACTCAACTTGGATTCTGTTATTCTGATGCTAAGTTGCTTTGTGATTTTCCTCAAGTATCTGTGACTTGTGTTATTTCTCTTCAACAACCTTGTAAACCTACTTTTTTCCCTTTTCTCCGGTCCACCTTTACAGCATCTGGCACTGGCTTTACACCGTCACATTCTCATTAAATTATTTTGATTGATCGTTACCAAAACTTCCATATTGAACTCAGCAGGGTGTCAGGAGACTGCCTAGAGCATGATTTAAATGGGAATCAAGAGGGAATTCAGCATATGGCATATTGCTTTCGGATACTATAATACTCTGAGCTGCCATTTATTAAGTGGCTATTAATTGTCCTGCCATACACATTATCTCGTTTAATTCTTGAAACCCCTTTTTTGGAGTTGGGGTTTACTGATGATATCCACAGATGTTAAGTAACTTGCCTAAAGTCCCTAGGCTTAATGTCAGACCAAAACTTTGAACCCCAGGTTTGCCTGACTACACAGCAGTTCCACTGTGCTATATGTTCTTCATATATTCACTCCATTAAGGGATACCCATCACGTTACTCCAGTTCATATTTTTACTTTCATTATTAGGGGGAACATCTGAGGTCTCCTGCTGAGGTATATGCTTAGGATAGTCGTGAAGCAACAAAGAATCATTGCTTCTCTCACACGTGACCTCACATTATGCTCTGGCCAAGCTATTAAGGATCAAGTTCATTCTTTGCTTTATTATGTCCTATGTTCTGGAGGGAGTCCCATGATGGCTGGCCTGGGTATTACAACTGTCATCTTGGCTGGAGCTGGAGCTGGTAAATGGCGTGGAAGCCGGGCATCGGCTCCACTGTAAAGGTGGGAGACGTTATTTTCCTAATGGGGAGGATCCCAGTGGGTGCCTGAGAGCTTCATCTCTTTCCAATCTACACACACCTGGCATCTGAAAGACATTTTCTTCTAGAAAAGGTATGAAGCTCAGGGATGTCAGAGAGCACTATTTGGAGAAATTAAGCGTAAACAAATCAGAAACACATGGATTGGCTTTCCCTCGGAAGAGATTCCCATTTTAAAGTAGGACAAAGATCGGACGAACTTTTAAGTCTAGTGCGCCAGGGTTGGGGTATTTCAGCAAAGCTGACTCAGTTGGGCATACCCAGCCCAACTTCCCCTCACAGCTGCAGAAAGACAGGTGACCTCTGGGATGGCCTAGTCCTGGGTCTGTGTTCTCATAGGACAGAGACCCTGGATGTGGAAGTGGAAGGCATGGGTTCGTGGTGCAGCAATGCCAATTAGCATCTCTTGTGACCTTTGTGACTGGACAAGACATTTAATCCTACTAAATTTCCTCATCTGGCCCTGACTGGTGTGGCTCAGTTGTCGGGCATCATCCCACAGTGCAAAAGGTTGCTGGTTCCATTCCCGGTCTATGCTTAGGTTGCGTGCCTAGGTTGTGGGTTCTGTTCCCAGGCCAGCTGTGTGAGAGGCAACTGATCGATGTTTCTCTCCCTTTCTTTCTCCCTCCACTTCCCTCTCTCTGAAATAAAAAATACCAAATACATACATTTCCTCATCTGTTAAAGGTTTTTTGTATTTTTCTAAAAATATGACAGCATCTTTCCTACCCGCTTATGAAGTTTTGTGATGTCATGGTTAGAGTTTGCCATAAGCTATTAAGTCATTATTGTCATTTAACTGTATAATAAAGAATTTGAAGAGGTAATAAGTGATGATAATGACCAAATTATGGTCAAATGGGCTGACACTTTGTAAAAGGTCTATAAGACTTTTCCTTCAAGGGAATATTAAAATAACTAACATCAATAACTATTTTTATTGGGTGATCCTTTAACACCCCGGCCTCCCAGATGGACATAGTCATTCAGCCAATAGTAACAGAAGCCCAGTCCCCGGTGCTCTGTAAGAGAGTACTCCGGGGGGGTGTGTATTGCCTGCTGTTGAGTCAGCTCTGACTCCTGGCGACCCTGTGAGAATGAGTGATGTCCACAGTGTCCTGTCCTCAACAGCCCTGCGCAGCTCCTGTGACTCACGTCTGTGGCTTCTTTTATGGAGTCAGTCTATCTCGTTTTCTTCTTCTTTTCCTGCTGCCTTTGATTTCCCCAGCATTGCTGTCTTTTCCAAAGAACCCTGCCTTCTCATGATGTGCCTGAACTAGGCTAAGCTTTTGTTTTGTCATTTTTGGCTCCAGCGATGTTTCAGGCTTAATTTGCTCTTCGGCCCACCTGTTTGTCTTTCTGGCGGTGCAGGGTGTTACAGAGCTCTCCTCCAGCACCTTATTGCAAGTGAATCAGTTTTTTTTCCAATCAGTCTTCATCACTGTCCACTTTTGCATCCACGCATAGTAACTGGGAATGTGAGGGTATAGATGATCTTAGCCTTGGTCTCTTTGTCCTTAGGGATCTTTCCTAATTCTTAAAAATAAATATCTTAATGCTGGAAGGAAGTTTGGGAATCGGTAGGTCCAATTTTCTCATTTTCCAGATAAATTTTTAAAAATGAGGCCCAGTGAGACCACATAATTTGCCTGAGGCTACAGAGCAAATGGCTGAGCTGGGGCTCCAACCAGCTTTTTGTCCTTATGCCTTTCACACACTCATTAACAGTTTTCAAACTGCAAGTTGTAACCCATTAGTGATTGTGAAATCAGTTAGTGAGATGTAATCATCATTCAGAAAGAAAGAAGAACAGAATGGAGTAGAAAAGATAGAGTGCATGGCTGGTAGGAAGGGTTAGTATGGTTTGGAGAAACTTTCGTTTCATTCACATATTTATGTAAGTATATGTGAGCTGAGCTGTATGTAAAATGTATTTCTTGCCATGGGTTATGGTTTTTAAAAGTTTAAAAACACTCTAAAGGGATATCTACTCTATCCTCTGGTTCTTATACTCTAATGATTCAATAGAAGAATGAATGAAGACGAACGAATTGAAGAACCCTTTGAAAACATTACAAAGTAGGTCAGTTTGCATTGTTTTTCCTCTCCTCTCAGGGAACGCAGAGATAGCTAGATGCCTGACTGGCAGGGAAAGATGGGAGGAGGCTTGGCTCCCACAAAGTCCCCACTAGCCGCCTTAAAACCACACGTTGTCTTACTTCCATCAGAGGCATCTCTCAGACCTGAGGCTTTTGATAACAAGGAGTTCATACTGGTCATTTAGAATTCCTTTCAGTTAGCCCACGAAGCTGGATATCTCCAAATGTTGTCTCTTCCCCATCCTCCTCCATGCCTCCTCACCCTAGGAGGTACACAAGCTGATTCTATTCCCAGAGGATTGACCAAACCAATGATCCTTGGACTCAGATCGGCGTACGGATAAATACCAGGAATGTGTTCTCATGATTATTTCTGTGAGCCCTGAAGGCACCCCTGACCAGGCAAAAGATAAATGGTTATTAATAAAACCACCGTCAAAGTATAGGGAACCCACACTCTGAGGCAGGTGTGGCCCTAATCGGGAAATGCTCAAATTACATGACTTATTACGATCAATTTGATATGGCAGTAAACAAGGGAAAGGGGATAGGACTGCTTCATCACTTAAGTTAGGGTACAAGCAGGGTAAAGGGCCCCACTACCTGAATTTGGGATATGAGATGTTCACATGTTCTGTGTCTCTCTCTGCTGCATCAGCCTTTCCTGCTGATGATTTGCAAGGACCAGAGGTGACACTCAAGCAAGGGGACACATAGATGGAAAGTGCACTGAGCCAATGACATACACTTGCTTTTTCAGACAGGCATAGGAACAAGTTTGCTCAGCCACTGCTGTAACTTGCTAATTAGCCTGCTGAATAACCATGAGTATATTTGTATATCTTTGACAGAGTATACAGGGGGCCAGAACAGGTATCACCAAAGAATCGAAGTCGAGACTCATGAATATTGAGTGCTCATACATATTTAATTTATCCTGAACAGTAGTGCCTTTGGTATAGTTAGTGCCTCGTGTATCTTATGCATGTTCAGGATATCATGAATATTTTGTACCTCTCTTGTATTTAGTGTGTCATGACTGTGGTACCCAGGTACCTTGTGAATATTGGGCATCTCTTGGTTCTTCCTATCTGTATTTAACACACACACGCTCTACTTGCTAACTACTTAACATGTCCTATGGCCTCTGCCTGTGTCTAACAAACGTTTTGCTTACTAGCTACTAATCTATACTTGAAACGTCTTTAGCCCTGGCTGGTGTGGCTCAGTGGATTGAGTGCCGGCCTGCAAACCACAGAATCACTGATTCGATTCCCAGTCAGGGCACATGCCTGGGTTGTAGGCCAGGTCCCCAGTGGGGGATGTGAGAGAGGCAGCCATACATTGATGTTTCTCTCCCTCTTCCTCTCTGCCTAAAAATAAAGTTTTTTAAAAAACAAACAAAACAACAACAACAACGAAAAAGTCTTTAAAAGTTTCTTTTTTAAAGCCCTGGCTGGTGTAGCTCAGTGGATTGAGCGCGGGCTGGGAACCAAACGGTCCCGGCTTGATTCCCAGTCAGGGCACATGCCTGGGTTGCAGGCCAGGTCCCTAGTGAGGGCCATGTGAGAGGCAACCACACATTGCTGTTTCTGTCCCTCTCTGTCTCCCTTCCTTCCCCTCTCTCTAAAAATAAAAATAAAATCTTTAAAAAAAAAAGTTTCTTTTTTAAAAAATATTTATTTATTTATTTTTAGAGGGAGGGAGAAAGAGAGGGAAACATCAACTTGTTGCCTCCTGCATGCCCCCAACTGGGAACCTGGCCCACAACCCAGGCACGTACCCTGACTAGGAATCGAACCAGTGACCTTTCCGTTCGCAGACTGATGCTCAATCCACTGAGCCACACCAGCCAGAGCATCCCTTTAAAAGTTTCACTCATGTTTTACAAACTACAAACATATTTATCTTTTGTAATAAAATTGAATATTCTCAAAGTAAATTTACATTGCAGCCCCTCTTTGCTCCCATTGGTATTAATGCCTGCTCTACCTACTGCTGCCCCAAATCTGCTCTTTCTTCAGTCTGTCTCATTAGAGAAATAGCATTTCTGAGTCAACCTTGACAACCAACTCCCCTTATCCTCCTCATATCCAATATGGCCTCAAGACCTCACACGGCTACTACCTAAGAGGTAGAGGGTGGGCAAAAGTAGGTTTACAGTTGTTCATAGGGAAGGTAACCCAACAGTGAATAAATAATTATACAAGAAAAAGCTCTGTGTCTTGCATACTCACAACTGTAAACCTACTTTTGCCCAACCCTGTACTTACTTCCATCCACCCCAGTCCAAGCCATCATCAGCCTTCTGGGATGTCTGCAATTTGTTGCCACCTCCACCCATTGCCACATCAATTCTGTTCTGTACAGCATCCCAGAATGGCCTTTCTCAGGCGTCAGTGGGAGCTTGTCACTTCCCTTCTTAAAAACCCTTCACTGGTTTCTCATTGAGCTTAGGATCAAATCGGAAGTTTTTCATGTGGTGTATGTGGGTCTGCGTGGTAGGGCCTGTGTTACTCCTCCAGCCTTACCTCGGCACCTTTCACTTCATAAGGCTCCTTCACAGGATCTTTAGTTTCTTCATTAAAGCTTTCTATTTCTTTTACCTGGAATATTGTCCTTGCTCAGGACTCTGTCTCTTTGTACACACACCAGTCCTCCCCATTTTTCAGGCTTCAGCTTTTTCAAAAAACTGTTTATTAACTATTTTATTTATTTTTATATTTTACTGATTATGCTATTACAGTTGTCCTGATTTTTCTCCCTTTACCTGCCCTCCACCCAGCAACCCCCACTCCCTCAGGCAATCCTACCACCATTGTTCACGTCCATGGGTCATGCATTATGTTCTTTGCTACTCCATTTCCTATACTGTACTTTACATCCCCACTGCTATTCTGTAACTACCTATTTGTACTTCTTAATCCCCTCACCTCTTCACCCATTCCCCCACACCCCTCTCCCATCTGGCAACCATCAAAACACTCTCCGTATCCATGATTCTGTCTCTGTTCTTCTCATTTGCTTAGTTTGCTTTTTAGAATCAATTGTTGATAGATATGTATTTTTGCCATTTTATTTCTCATAGTTTTGATCTTCTTTTTCCTAAATAAGTCCCTTTAGAATTTCATATAATTATGGTTTGGTGATGATGAACTCCTTTAGTTTTTTCTTGTCTGGGAAGCTTTTTATCTGCCATTTGATTCTAAACAATATCTTTGCTGGGTAGAGCAATCTTGGCTGAAGGTCCCTGCTTTTCATGACATTTCTTGCCAATCCCTTCTAGCCTGCAAAGTTTATTTTGAGAAATCAGCTGACAGTCTTATGGGAACTCCCCTGTAGGTAACTAACTGCTTTTCTCTTGCTGCTTTTAAGATTCTCTCTTTATCTTTAACCACTGGCATTTTAATTATGATGTGTCTTGGAGTGGGATTCTTTGCATCCATCTTGTTTGGGAATCTCTGGGCTTCCTGGACTTGCATGTCTATTTCCTTCACCAAATTAGAGAAGTTTTCTTTCATCATTTTTTCAG
The DNA here is from genome assembly GCA_004026765.1 of Micronycteris hirsuta. NCBI lineage: Eukaryota > Metazoa > Chordata > Mammalia > Chiroptera > Phyllostomidae > Micronycteris > Micronycteris hirsuta. The sequence continues at coordinate 11,226 of PVJI01005941.1, forward strand.
ATAGATTTCCAATTTCTTGCTCTTTCTCTTCTCCTTCTGGCACCCCTATGATGCAAATGTTGGACCTCTTAAAATTGTCCCAGAGGCTGATTATACGACCCTCATTTTTTTGGATTCTTTTCTCTTCTTGTTCTGATTTTTTGTTTGTTTCCTTATGTTCCCTATAATTGATTTGATTCTCAGCTTTATCCACTCTACTGTTGTTTCCCTGTAAATTATTCTTTACTTCAGTTAGTGAATCCTTCATTTCTGACTGGATCTTTTTTATACTGTCGAGGTCCTCACTAAGTTCCTTGAGCATCCTTATAACCAATGTTTTGAACTCTGCATCTGAGAGATTGCTTATCTTCATTTCAGTTACTTCTTTCTGGAGTTTTGAGCTGTTCTTTCATTTGGGCCATGTTTATTTGTCTCCTCATTTTGGTAGCCTCCCTATGTTTGTTTCTATGTATTAGGTAGAGCTGCTTTGACTCCCTGTATTGGTAGTGTGGCCTAATGTAGTAGGTGTCCTGTAGGGTCCAGTAGCACAGCCTCCCCTGTCACCCAAGCTGGGTACTCAAAGTGTGCCCTTTGTGTGGACTGAGTACACCCTCCTCTTGTAGTTGAGCCTTGCTTGCTGTTGGCAGATCAATGGGAGGGATTTACCCAGGCCAGTCAGCTGCAAGGTTTGGCTGTGACCACTTATAACCAACCTCTGCCCTCTGTGGAAGATCAGCTGTGCAGGGGCAGGGTGATGGTGTTCAGACATACTCTGTAACTGTCCACTGGGTGTGATGGTCCTGGGTTTTCCTGGGTGGTGCAGGCCAAGGTCAGTCCCTCACTTGTATTTTACCCAGGGCCACCCTTCCTGAGTTAGAAAGCAATCTGAGAAAACTGTTACTTGTGCTGGGGTTGGAGATTCCTAGGCAAATGTGAATCTAGACTGGCTGTTGCTAGTGCTGAGCCTAGGGCTCTCTGAGGCCAGCTGTTGCTTGTTTGAGAGGATTTACGAAGCTGTGAAGCACGAGTCATGACCAGCCATTCATGTGGAAAAGCAGCTTGGATGGGCCTATAAATTGGGTGGGGCGGAGCCACTGGGGATTTCCAAGGCAAGTCAAATAGTATTAGCCAGGTTGATGGAGTATCAGATATGGCACCAGCCTGTGAGCTCTGTGGGGAAGAGAGTTTAGAAAAAAGGACAATGGCCTCTGCTTACCTTGATACGAGACACTTCAGTTTCTCCCTGTATACTACCGGTGCCTTTCAAGCTGCTACCAGTGCTGGAGCTCAGAGGGAGTGAGCCTGAGTAGGTGAGTCCATGTGTGGGTTCTTTAAGAGGAACTGCTTGGGGCTCCAGAAGTTTCTTCCACTGACTCAATCCCCGCTGGTTTTTGCAGCCAGAAGTTATGGGGACTTTTCTTCCTGGCACTGGCTCCCTGGGCTGGGGGGCCTGGTGTGGGGCTGGGACTCCTCACTCCCAGGATATCCCTTCTGAATTTTAGCCACCACACATGGGTGAGAGGCCAGACTGTCCTGCGTCTGCGCCCCTCCTACCAGTCTGGATGGATGTGGTTTCTTTAATTCTGTATTTGTCAGACTCCATTCAACTCGATTTCTGACAGTTCTGAGTGACGGTTGTTCTGTATTTTAGTTGTGATTTTGATGTGGTTGTGTAAAGAGGCGAGCCATGTCTGCCTCTGCTGCCATCTTGACTGGAAATCCAGGCTCCAGCTTTAATGTAACTTTCTCAGAGAGGCTTTTAATGATGCCCCAATTTATTTAGGTTCTGCATTTATTCTCTGTCATAGCACCCTCTCTTTTTGTTTCCTTCATAGAATTTATTTGGCTGTGATTTATTTTAAAATTGTGCAGCCTTCCAAGCCATAAAGCCCCATTAGGGCAGAAATCACGTCTGTTCTGTTCACAGTAGCCCAGGTGTCACTTGACACCATGCCTAATACATAGTGAACGCTCAATGCATATTAATTGAATGAACAAATGAATGTGAGTAAAACACAGATTTCCTTAGCCTGATATTTCTAACGTTAGTCCCTTTATGTGGATTGTGTGGTCAGAGTTCTGGGTTTGAATTTTGATTCTCCCACTTGCTAAGAGTGACCGTTAGCAAGTTCTTTCACCTCTTTGATTCTCAACATTCTCACATTGTTTTGTTTTAAGAATCTTTTATCCCTCTGTCCTGTGTCTCTAACCAGACACCAAGCCTTTTGGCAACAGGGTTCCTACTTCAGGCATCTTGTATCTCTCACAGCACCTGACTCAGCTAAGATGCGTGAGTGCCCACAGTATACCAGTTACTGGCCAGTGCTGTCCAACCTTTTGGCATCTCTGGGCCACATTGGGAGAAGAAGAATTGTCTTGGGCCACACATTAAATACACAAACACTAACAAAACCAATGAGCAAAAAAAAAAAAAAGGGGGGTGGTTTAAGTAAATTTACGATTTTTTGTTGGGCCGCATTCATAGCCATCCTGGGCCCCATGTGGCCCATGGCTGCGGGCTGGACACCCCTGCGTGTACACATATTTCACATTTATTATTGCCTAACTTCATATTTCATGAGAACCCTGCCAGGTAAGTATTACTATGCCTGTTGTAAAAACAGAGACTCAGAAGGTTTAGCCATCTGTCTAAGGGCACCCACTTAGCAAACAGCAGTCTTTTTAAACTGTCTGTTTGTTTCTAGCCTGGCACATAGTAAGTGCTCAACATGTACTTGCTAGCGCTCTTCCCACGTCACCATACTGCCTTTCTCGGGAAATGTAATAGGTACTCATAGGGAGGATGATAATTAGCATCACCTTCTCTGTTCCCGCCCTCCCCAGAACTTGGCTGAAAATCTCCCATCCTCTCCCCTAAAGTTCTTCCAGTGCCCTGTGCCCCTAATTCCCATTCAGTTTCCTATTAGCACCCCATCTCTTTGCTAAATTCTTAGAGACCCTGACTCAGCGGACCCTTTGTCTCCCCACAAGCCCAATTCTTCTCCACATCTTCCTCCCACTAAAGCTTCTCTTCCTCACAGTCTCCATTTCCTCCAGGCCCGGTCTAGTCCAGCTTTCATTCTGGTTGCAGGAATGAAGAACTACACCCTCACCTGGAAATGCCCTCTGCCCCGGAGTGCTATGTCCAGGAGGTGCCTAGGGAGCTGAGCAAGTGGAGGTATTACCACTCAGTTGGGTGACCCAGGCAAGTCACATGCTTCTCCAAGCCTCAATTCATTCACCTATAAAATGGTAAGGCTTGTTAACGTTTATCGAGCACCTACATATGGTACATAAGTATGGGTTATATTATTAGAAATCAATACTAGCAGATGTTTACATAGCATTTAAAGTGTGCCAGTCACTATGCCAAAGGTTTTACATGTATTTATCCACTTAACTGTCACCAGAACCCTATGAAAATGTTATGAACCCTATTTCACAGATGAAAAAAAAAAAGACGAAAGCCTCCAAATTAAGTAATTTACCCTGGATTACTCCAGCCAGTGGGTTGTGGAGCTGGGCTTCAGACTCTGGCAGCTCTGGCTGCGGAGTCCCTGCCTTAACCACTGTCCTATTCTACCTATTCCCTCATAAAACGAGGGAAGCTAGTTAAAAATAATCCCCTAACATTTTTACAGCACTTTTCCAATTCTAAAGCACTGTTCACATTTCGTACCTTATTTGATCTTCACAACAACCCTAAGGGTAGACATTATTAGCCTAAGTTATAGGGCAAGAACTGAGACTTATTAAGAGGATCATGTGTCTAAGAGCGTTCAGCCTGCAAGGTCAAGGCTCAAGCCCCGGGCTGCCCGTTGCCGGTGCCCCTTCTGTTACACCTCAGATGCTACCCGGCACATCCTGTTCTTTCTAAGTCCCCTCCAGCTCCAACATCGACCGCTCTTCTCTCCTCTCTTTCTTTAAGAGGCCCCAAGGTTCCCTCAAAGAATCTTGCTTTGTCAGTCTGCACCCACTTTGTGCAGTGCATGCTCTCAAACAGCAGGGGGTGCTGCAGACCAGCACACAGGAACGGCGCTGTCCTTCCTGACCTTTCTCTAATCTCTTTACAGGAAAAGTCTTAGTCAAGACTACTTGTATACAATATAAAACTTTAAAGGTACAAGTGAGTATACAATGTACTTGCTCCCCGCTGCCCAGTTTGCCAACCGAGGGGAAAACCCAAAAGGTTTTCTACTGTTTCATGCTAGAGATATTCTATGCTTATATAAGCAAATACATCATTTCCCCCCACACAAATGGGGGAAAATGCACACACGCACACGTTGTTTTTACTGTTCACACAAATGGTACTATACTAAACACACTATTTGTCTTCTAGTTTTTCGAGGTAATTTATCTTGCTGATCAGTCCATATCATTGTTCATAGATACTTAATTGACCAGTGAAATCACAATCAGTTTACCAGTCCCCTATTCTTTTTTACATTGAACAATTACAAGCAAATTTGCACGTAAAAACACTGTACATAGGCCGCTGTGCACATGTGCATACCTGCAGAATAAGGTTCCAGAAGTGAAATCTCTTGCCTGCAAACTACACACACTTGTCACACTGATCGATATTGCTCAGTCGCCTGGCACAGAGGCCGCCTACACGGCTGCACAGCAGGGCTCACAAAGGTCTGTTTCCTACGTCCTCACTGACACGGAATCTTACCAAGCTTTTTCATCTTTGCCTATGCTGTAGCTGAAAGATGATTTCTTACTGCTGTTTTCACTGCATTTCTCTTTATTTGAGTGTCCCCTGACCTCAGAGATTCATTTCCGCAATCTGTAAGGCATTAATTAGCAGGTGCCCCCGGGTACCAGGCACCATGTTGGGGCACCCTCCTCCATTCATCCGTCCCTGGTCTGACTTTCACCGTCTTCCTGCCTGCCGTGTGTGCACTAGCCTTATCATTCCCCGAAGAAGCCGTTATCCTTGTTTGGCCATCCTCACCAGGTCAAGTGAGGTTGCCCCTGCTTGACCTCTTCTTTAAAGGCTTAGGAGTGAGGAGAATGTGGTTTTCTCGCCTTTCCTCTGTTTCTCCAGACGAATTCCTGTAACCCAATTAAGCAAAGCTGATGGGTGGGGTACCTGCGTTGCTGTCAGAGTTACCCCCAAGTGTTGGGCTTCTCAGATACACTCGGGCCAACAAGTCAGTCAGTGCTTTGGTGTTCTTATCCGAACCCGCCTAGCATGTTAGGAAGGTAGACATGGAGCTGGAACCGGGGCCCTTGTTTGTGTTTGGTGGATGTTGTTTGCTTCCTGACCGTCTGGCCGAAACTTCCTCAGATTGAGTGCCAGCTAAATGGAAAATGCAGTACAATGAGATTAAAGTGGGGAAGACATGAGTTAGCATTTAAGTTCTCTCCTGTGTGGGAACCTTCCGAACCATTCCTCAAAGCCCCCTTCCTTGGCCATCCCAGAGCCCTTGACCCCATGGTAGGCTAACCGCTCCTTCACATGCTTCCTCCCTGTGCTATAAATGAGCTCGTCTAGAGCTCACGTCTTTCCTCTTTGTTCATGCTTGTGTATCTCCTCAGAATACAGGGGGCGATCAACACGTGGGAATTTTGAATATCTTCCTGCCTAACAGTTCCCAAGACAGCGTCCTTGTGAAGGCCTGTATCATTCTGTAGTAACTTACAATGGGACCTCCAGTTTATCCCGTGCAATGCTGCTGGAGTTTGCCTCCTAAAGCACACTTCTAATCCAGTCACTGTGGAGGTTCCCTGTGGCCTACTAAATGAAGTGCAAATTCCTTAGCTCGGAATTTAAGGGCCTCTGTGGTGATATGGCTCCCGTCTACCTTTTCAGTTCTTTCTTCCACTACCTCATGCTCCAGCGAAACTGAATTACTCAATGCTTCTCCAGTGTGCCCACACTCCACCCCGTGCCTTTGTTCGTGCTGGGCCTCCTGTGCCTGGAACACCTTCCTCGTCACTCCCCGTCCCTCAGCCCTTCCATCACTGATGTCTTCTTCTCTCCCTCTTCCCACTGTACCTTTTGTTTAAAACCTAGGGTAATCCATTTTTTGAAAGAAGAAAGCAAATAAAGTTTACATGTCTTTCTGGGCCCTTCTCAAATGCAATGGCTCCCCAAGACTCCTGGTCAGACCCCCCAGCAGGATATAAGCTCTCCTGGCTCCCCAGACTTTGCTTTTGCTTCCCTGTGACACAGGTCTGCTCTGTCTTGTGTCCTCATTCCCACCGCCCTCCCAGACCTCACTCTAGAAAGCAGAGCTGGGCAAGGCCCATCTTTGTATCACCTACAGTTGGTCCTATTTGTTTATGGGGCACCCTGAAGTCAGAGGAGCCTCTCCTCGCTGCAGCCTTTCCCACTTTGAGTATGAGAAAAAGGGGGGAACTTGTCACCAAGACCACCATAGCCATCTATCTCTTCAGAGGTCTTCTCTCAACTCAGTCACCCCTCCCAAAGTCAGGAGATGACTGCCCCTGTATCCCCTACACAAACCCTGCAGAGAACAGTGGGAACCTGTGCCTCAGGCCACGGAAGAAAGGGACCTGTTTGCTCCTTTTCTGAGGGAAAGTGACTTGGTTGTGTCTCTAACTGACTGACAAGAGGAGTGTTCATTCGCTTTGCGTTCTTGGGAGGGGAAATGGAAAGCCATTTCTCTCCTGTCCCTGCGGCCCCGGTCTTTTCTGCACCAGCAGATGGGCACAGACACTGCTCTGTTGAAAGGCGCGTCTGCGTTGCTGGGCGGTGACGTGTGCACTGGCAGGGCTGGAGGAAGGCAACCTGGTCCTTCTTCAGGGCCTTCTTCAGGTGCCTTCCGCAGAGGCAAGAATTGTACCTTGGAATTCCAATGCCCGGGTTTTAGTTCTTACTCCACCATTTAAAAGCCATATGACCTTGACCGAGTCCCTTAATCTCTCTCAACCTAAAAATAGAAATAGCTTCATCGTTTCCACCTTCCATGTGGGCTGTTCTCAGTACCAAAAGAAAAAAAAATGTACATGAGAGCGTTTTGCAAGTTACATTTTTAAAACGTTATTTACATCCTGTCTGTTGTGCAGTGGGTTTCCAGAGGCTTAAGAGAATATACAAGGTGTGGCATGGCATAAATTAAAAGTGAGAGTAAGAGCAGAAGGACAAAGGAATGAGGACATAATGTGCCCAAAATGAGGTTATGTTTGCTATGGGGGGATCCCGAGCTTGCTGGTAAGCTGAGTTGGTAGAAGGGGTCCCTTGATGGTGGTGTTTCAGGGCATCCAGTGTGCAAATAGAAGACTCATAGTAGGGCTGACAAATTCAGATCCACTTGAACCTGGAGGCAGACAGATCCTTCTCACCATCTTATCCATCCCCACACCCACTCTACATAGCAAGCATTAATTACCCCCCTCTGGGGACAGACTCACCTACCTCCCACTCAGGCACTCATTAAAAAAAAAAAAGCCAGCTTTATTTTATATATATATAATACATACATAAAGTTCACTCTTTTAAAGTGTACCATTCAGCGGTTTTTAGTATATACCCTTAACCTTTATTACTGAGCGCCATGTCCATCCAGCCTTCTTTGCCACAAAGATCCCCCCCACCCCCACCCCAGTTCTAACTCCCTGAGAGTCTGGACTCAAAAGCTGGAAAAGTTGCCCTGTATGTCCGGCATTTTCCACGTCTGATCCATCTCTTTGGCTGGGTGCCCCCGTTAGATCAGCTACACTGAGGGTAATGACCGGATCTGGGGGTGGCGGGGAGTGCCCAGAAAAGCCACCGGCGCGATCTCCACACTGTGGAAGCGCCGAGGAAGGAGGAACGCCCAGCGAGAACCCAGGCAGCAGGAGGCGGCGGCCGGCCCGCCCGGAGCTGCAGCACTTGCCGGATCGCATTGTTAGACCGTGACTCACGCCGCGGCAGTCTGGAAAGCTGAACCTCTCGGCCGGGCCTTCAAAGGAGGGCCACTCGGGCTGTGGGTGGACCTCCCGAGCAATCCTCCGAGGGCCTGGGTGGGCAAGCCGAGTTGGGACCTCTTAATGGCTGAACTGGACTGTTTCACGCCCCTTGACCCCACGTGAAAATCCCACGTGTTGAAAGGTCAGGTGTTGGGAGCTAGAAGGGAGAAAAGGTAGGCTCTCCGTGCTTTCCAAGAGAGAAGAGGGAGCCGTCTCAGCTCCTGACCCCGCCAGAAAGGTGGGCTCTGCTGACTCGCTGTGGGGCCCACATCCCCATTCTGGAGTTAGTGACAATCAAGCAGGGCCCCCTACGGGGCCCTCGCATTATTCTCTTCCCCTATTCAAGGCGGTTCCTTGGCATTGTGGCACGCACTCACATACCTCCTTCTTCTCACTCCCCTTTCCTCCCACTCCCTCTGGTTTCTCCCTATCACTCCATTTCCCATGCAGAACATTCCTCCATCAGATCTTTCATAATATAAGGGAGAGAGTAGGGTGGGGCAGATCTTCGTTTTCCATCTTACTCAGTTGGCTGGGGTTCCCTCTATTTTGCGTGCTCTCTGAAATCCAGCTCTCCAACAGACTTCTCTGTCCAAAGGCCTGAGAGGCTGTTGAATGGTTCCCTGGTGCAGCTCCAGCCCAGCCCACCGCCCCGCTCCCTGCTTGCTTTGGCCAGGGCCTGCCTGGAGTGTTGAGAGAGTGACCCAGAACTCCCTGTCTAGTGGGGGCGGCGGAGTGCAGTCTCTGGGAACTCCCAGTCTGGGGGAGGAACTTATGCTAAAACAATGACAGACTATTGCATAGGGCAATGCGTGCCCAACTGCACATCCCACAAGGTGCTGAAGGACTTTGAGACTGATTGGGATCGTGGCACACGATCTTCAAGCTCTTGTGGGAGCCATCGCATGTCTATGGTCACGATTCCTAACCCTCTCTAAACAAAGCCACGTGGAGGCTGTCCATTGTCTAGGGAAGTTAACATTGGACTCAGTTCAGGGAAGCTGCCCCTGGGTCAAATGTCCTTAAAAACACGAGAGACTGCTGAGTCCAGTGGTCTACCCACTACCCAAGCCACTTCCATCGGCTTCAGATAACGGGAGGAGCACAGGCAGTGGGTGTGGTGGCGAGTGAGCTGTGCAGGCAAGTGGGGAGGCTGCAAGACGGTAGGAACTGCTCCATCTCAAAGGGAAGAGGGACGAAGAAGAGGACCCAGGTTTCTTGAAATAGTATTTTCTCTTCTGTGAGAATAGCCAGGTGCATCTGGAGGAGAGAGGAGAGGTTCCTATTTTGTGGAGACATGAGCCACTTACACAGCTTGGGACACTCTCCCATAGTCAATAATGACACCTGTGTGGTCGTTTTTCCCAGTGACATAGGTGCCTGGACCAGCTCACCACTCAGCACCGTCCTGTAAGACGCGCCGCTGATATTGCCCCCGTGTTCTGAGCGAGGTTCTCTCCGAGAAGTGAACTCCCTGGCAGCTGGCTCACTGCGGACTGGGGGCCCCAGCCCAGGTCTTGTGACTGTAAGTCTGGTGGTTGTCCTGCTATGCTGCATTTTCACTCCATGAGGCTGGTGTCCGGGTAAGTATTGATTCTAAGGCCCCCAGTGTAGGCCTTTATCCTCCGCTTTGGCGACTGCCCGTTCAGTGCTTGGGGGAAAGTGGAAAAGGCACAGGCTCCGAACGCGGAGACCCCCTAGCCCCTTTCCCAGGCCCATCAAGCTGTTCTTAGGCTTGGTTTACACCAGCTGCCCACCCCCACCCACACCCAAACCCACACCCTGCTAGCCCCAGCTGACTTGGAAGCAGGGAGAAGGAGGCAAGGCCAGAAGGCTTTTGTTTTCCAACGATGGAGAAATGGCTGAAATCCTGGCATCTCCCCCAGAAGACAGAGGCAGCTCTGGATTTCCTGTTGCTCCCAACACGGGCCAGATAATTGGAGACAGATTTTTGGGCTTGGGTTGGGAGGTGAAGCTGGAAGTGCAGTCATCGGGCCTCCTGTGAGTTTGTGCGCTCCTGCTTTCTTTGTTAGTCCCAAGTGTGTGTGTGTGTGTAGCAGCTCATGTTTTGAAACTGTGTGTGTGTCTAAGTGTGCGCGTGTGTGTTTGCGTGGCACGCCGTGTTCCTGGTACTTCTCTGTTTAGAGAACTCTGAGCGTGTGTGTGCCTGTGTGTGTGTGTAAGAAAGTGTGTGAGCACGTGTCTGGGCCACTGGGAGTGGCTCCCTCATTTTGTTTTTTGTGTTGTGCCTTTGTGAGAGGCAGTCCAGCTGGGGAGACCTCACCAGCTCTTTCAGGATCTTATTACTCAAGACTTGGTGATTAAATGTAAAACAGTAATTAAGATTTAAAAAATAAAAGACAGGAAGGCAGATGGCCGTCACGGAGAGGATAGGAGGGATGGAAACAGCCAGAGCAGTCAGAAGGGAGAGCAGAGGGAGACCTTCTCACAGGGCGAGGGTCTCTATTAGGGGGTCTGCCCACCTCTCTAACAGAGAGAGGCGCCACACTTCCAGAGGGCTTGGCTTTCTCCACACTCCCGAGGCTGGGTGGGGACGGAGCCACTGCTGCTGTCCTACCTGAATGGCCTCCCTGGAAAGAGACTCAGACCCCTTTCTCCTAAGCCCTCTGTGCACGTTTCCAAATGGAGGATCTTTTTTTGCTACAAATAAGATACAGACCAGCTGGGAAGTAGCCTAAATCATGACAACACTTAAGCCAGCCATGCGTACCTGCTGCACGGTCAACTGTGGGCTCGGCGCTCACTTTACACGCGTTTTGTGTCAACGTGTGTATGGATATGTGCGTATGTAAAACCGCTTTGGAGCTGGGTATTAACTTTCTGCAGAGGAAACTGAAGTTTATGATAAAGTAAGGACTTTAATCTTCCACGGTTCCCACAAGAGATTGTTCATTTGTTCATTCGGCACACGTGCCCAGACACCCGTCTGCATCAGGCACTGTGCTGGATAGTGGCGATGACCTCCTGCCCTCTCGGAAGCCTCCCTCTAGGGAGGGAATTAATGATGTTCCAAGCATTAAACTTTCACTCTCAGTGCTGGAGTCAGGTGGTGGTTGTGGGGCCGAGAACGTTCCACAGTGGGGCGAGATTCACTCCCAGAGTTAGTTGTTCATTTTTTCTTTTTTAAAAAATTGACTTAGAGGGAGAGAGAGAGAAACATCAATTTGTTGTTCTACCCACATATGCATTCATTGGTTTATTCTTGTAAGAGCCCTGACCAGGGACCGAACCCACAACCTTGGCATGTGGGGACAATGTTCTAACCAACTGAGCTACTCAGCCTGGCCTAGTTGTTCTTTGTAAAGATATTTGAAATAAGGAATGGCTGGAGCGGAGAAGTTGGTAGAAGCGGAGGGCAGTGGATGCATGCTCTGGAGACTTAAAGGGGGAGAGGAGGGGAGGACAGGGTTTGCCCACCAGTTGGCTTCATAGCCCAGCATTCCCTGGGTGGACATGGTGTCCTTAGATGGCCCAGCCCCTCTGGCAGAAGAAAGAGGGAAGCCGGGGAGATGCACACACCCTCTCCTCTCTGGACTGGTGTCCGCAGTCCCAGGGCGGCTGGTTGAGGGGTGGGGAGGATAGAGTCCCCTCCTAGCTCCTGGCGGCCTGACTCAATTCCCCAGTGCAGCCGCCTCGGCGCTCCGCCGCCAGCATTCTCTGGCCTAAATCGCTTCCAGTTTGTTTAGTCAAAACCCTTGGCCCCAACATCAAAGCCCCTTTGGAGTTTCTGGGGGTTGTTGTTCTTATATGGTGTTTATTTCAGAGACAGTTCTGCTGTCACCGGCTGTGCAGGGTGGGGCAGGAGGGGCTGCTGGGGCCCTTGGGTTTTAGAGACATCAAGTTGGCCTGGGGGAAGGTGACCGGACAGTTTCCATGACAACTGCCCCAGGACATTATCCCTCCCGAGCCTGCTTCTACCTGGTACAGAGGGGCACAAAATGGGAGGCGCCTTTTCCTTTGCCCAGGGCCCCGCAGAGGAGCCTCCATTCCCCGCAAATTTATGCCACACATTTTAGTTTGGCTTCGGGGGTCAAGCTTTCACCACATCTCCCTTCCCCCACACCAGCCCTCATCTTAGAGCCCGTGGGCTCAGTCCAGGCAGACAGCTCTCGGCTCTTCAGCTCCCAATCTCTGCCCCTCTGTGCTGGGCTGGACCCCAGCTCCTTCTATACCCCCACAGGCCTCCTTCAGGACAGCCTTTCCTTCCTTTCTGAAATCTGATTGGCTGAATGTGTTCTTATGTGTTTGCACTCACATCGAGGCCCATTTTACTCTGGAAATGTACTTTTCTTAATTCTGATCCTACAAGTTCTAGTTAGTGGGTTCCCTTCCTCCTGTGACACATTCCCCAGTGCCTAGCACGGGGTGTGCACGTTAAGAAGAAATGTTCTGTCCAGGTGAGGCGGATGGAGAAGCTGCTTTCATGGGGGCTGAGAGTAACAATGCAGAGCTGTTGGCCTGGGTGGAGGCAGAGCTCCCCAGAGGGGCGCAGGGGGGATCTGCATTGGGTGAAGAGAAAGCCAACTTCAGGCCTTAGCCATTTGCTAGAGCTGGGACCAAGGAAGGGAAAACAAACACAGGGAAGGGGGAGAGAGAGAGAGACAGAAATAGAGAGCAAGAAGTAATAGAGAGAAAGAAAGATAGAAAGAGAAAGGATAGATAATAGAGCCAGGTCTTTGGTAATCAGCTGTTGAATGCAAGATGCCAACAGTGCTCTTCAAACAGAGTCGTCTCTGGGCTGACTTCCTTCTTTCCTAGGGGTTTTGAAGAGCCAGAGGGGTCTCCAGGCTGACCTCAACCCTTCACCTCTCCCTCCACAAACTCATCTCCCTCTGTTTCTTTCTCCCGTTATCTTCCTGAGCTATGCCCTTCCTGCCTCCTTAAGTTCCCATGCTCTCTCAAGTTCCCAGACAAAAGGGACTTGCAGGCACCAATGGCCACCTTTTAGCCTCCTTCATTGGCTGGTGCTTTACAGTTGCTTGCTGAAAGCGGGAGCTCAGCTGGGAGAGATGGAGGGAAGACCAGGAGTGGATGTACGCTATCCTCCCTGCCGTGGGACAGTGGGCAAGGCTCTGAGTCCGAATCTCCTCCACTCTTGCGTACACTCGGAGCCAGGGCCTAGGTCTTTATAAGGGGCTTCAGCTTAGAAACTCAGCCAGGCACAGGTGGGCACCCTGCTCTGAGGACTCTCCAACTGAGGGATCCTCTAACTGAGGGTTCCCCCAGGGCGCGCTAATTCAGAATGCCTGGACACAAGCTCCCCATCTTCAAACCAGTATCTTCACTGCCCTAAGAAGCTGGTCTCCTGATTAAGGGGGATGTAGTTTTAAGTCACTCTCTCCCAGGGTGGCCCCTTGGCTCAGTCCTGCAGGAGGTGCCTCCCTCTCCACCCCAACCCTTCACCCAATGCTGGCCCTGCCTTAGCAGACGGCTCATTAGTTAGTAATGTTAATGTGGCTGCAGCTAGTGATTAAAACCATTGATTGGATGAGGGGTAGTGATCAACATCCCTGGCATAGTTGCTAATCCCTAGGAATATGTTTTTAATAATCATAGGGGAGGAGGTCAGGGTGGGTGGTCCTCAGAGCTGGGATCTAGTGTCGCCTGCTCCCCCAGCCCTCGGTTCCCGTGGTTTCTCCGAGGCAGGCACTGCAGGGGTATGCTGGGTCAGGGGAACCACTTGGGAATACTGGCCAACTCTGCAGCAGATGGAGGGGTGCCTGGCGCACAGCTGCCTCTGCTAGTGAGGCAGGGACAGGGCTGTGCCAAGGGTACGGCTGGTGTGGCTCAATGAAGTAGCCAGGGTCAAGTGGCTTTAGCCACGTGGGAGGATTAATTCTGAGCTCTGTATTGCTCACTCCTATGCCAAACGCTGAGGGAGGAATCACGGGTTCCAAGGATCCCCTTACCAAAGCAGTGCAGTTTCAGGCCTCCTCCGTCTCTCCCAGTCAGAAAAACCTCAAGTCAAAAGGGCTCCATTTCCCTTCCCTTCGGTTTCTCAGGCCTCCTGATTGTCCCATTCAATCGTTTAATTTATGTAATGCCTTTAATGATACATAATTATAACTGTTCTATTAACAATATAATAGCAGGCACATCATAAATGTAAACTCTATATTAATATAGTATGTGTGATAATATAATTATTATAGTTAACATTTTATTGACTGCTTACTTTGTCAGGCCCTTTATATATATTGCCTCTCATGTTCATAATACCCTGCCAAGTAGGCCTTATTATCCTGTTTTATATACGAGAAATCTGAGACTCAGAGAGGTTAACTTGCTCAAGATCTTATAACTAATAAGGGGCAGGGCCAGCACCAACCTCAGGTCTCTGGCTAATTTCAAACCCATTCTTTTCCAAGCCTGGCACTTCAGGAAACTTGAATAAAGTAATACATCATCAGGGCTATTAAAACACTGATAATGCAGCTCCTTGGGCGTGGCGGCGCGAGCGCGCGCGCGCGCGCGCACACACACACACACACACACACACACACTGCAAGTTAGAAAACAGCACAAAATAGTTTCTGGAGGGCTGACGCCGGGCAGTGTGGGTGAGGACCAGGAGTGGTGCTGGTGGGGCACGTCACTGTTCAGAGAAAGGAGAGGCCACCAAGGGCAGCAGGGACCCCTGAAGACTTTGCGAGGGGAGGAGAAGTGCGTGAAAGGACAGGTAGGGGCTGGCAGTGGGAAGAGCAGGAGCAAAGGCACCCAGGGGGGAATTCAACGGCAGCGAGCAGATCAGACTTGCCTACTCCCTGCTGGTACCTTCTGCCTTCCCACTCGCCATCCCTGCACGCAGGCCTGCCCCGAACGTTTGCGGGGCTTGGGGCAAGAATGCAAATAGAAGGCCCCAGACAAAATTTCTAAATGTTTAAAAGTTATAAATCAAGTGAAGAAATGTTAAATAAGATATATGCTAGCCTCTTATGTTGACACATCTACTTTCATAACGACTTGGAAGTTTTGCCCTGGAACAAGGTGGTGCTGCCCCATCCTCTCACCTACCCCCCTTTCTCTTGCCACCAACAGTTTCTTTCTGCTCTGCTCAGGTGAGGCCAGCTCCCCAGCCCATGTGTGCAAGCCCTGCCTACCCCCAAAACGGCCACTCCGTGACTACTACCCCTCCTCAGCCCTGAGGGTTGCACACTTGCACTTGGCCTGCCCTTGGGAGGGCGGATGGGGGAAGAGCTCTGTAGTCCTTGGGAACAGCATGGGGACACTTTAGATAGGGAATCTGGGGACCAGTGAGACCCTCATCTCAGTTGCAAAATTTTAGGGGTGCCAAAAAACTTAGAAATATAAATAAATTGTATTTTAATGCCATATTTTAAAAGTAAAAATTAATGCAAAAGATCCACAATAAGCAAAATATCAAAATTGGTAAGAAAGACAGGATCAGTATTACTGATTTTTTTTTTTTTGCTCAGACTCCAATATGGCTGCACAGCACCCTCGGCCAGGGTACTAGAAGGGAGAGTGGAGGGGGCCGTGCAGGCTCTAGGTGGGAACGTCCCGTGGACTCTCTGCTGTGTGGGGTGGGGAGCATCTGGAGGCTCCCAGAACAGGGGCCCTCTTGCTCGGAGCCTAAGGCCGATACTTACCAACCATGAGCCCCATGAAGTTGTCCAGCATCTAGCGGAGAATCTGGCATTTAGTAGGCCCTTCGTAAATGCCTCTTGAATAAGCAAATGAACACCAGTAACTTTTGCAAAGCTATCACAGTCCTATTCATTACCAGGTTACTGAGACAGTGGTTCTCAGTGCAGCCCCAGCACCCCTGTTATCACGTTGGCTGAGTCAAGAACAGAGGCAGGGAACCTGTTAAGACTTAGAGAAGACTGAGCTGAGACCCTGAACGGTTTTGGGAGAAGGAGACAAGGCCAAGATTGAAGAAAATGTGAGTTCCAGGAGGAATGGCAGCCAGGTGTCTCATAGGCTCAAAAGGACAGGGTTTGGAGGGGGCCAGGGCTATAGTCTGGGGTGGGGGGAAGAAGACCGAGGGGCAGGCTGGGGCAGGAGCAGGCACGGGGTGCGGGGAAGGGAACTGGTAGGGAGAGCAGGGTGTCGTCTGGACAAGTGACTGGGGTGTGTGTTTCTGCAAAGTGAACAGGGGCCTAGAGAAGGGAAGTCAACGCTTCGGAGTGGGGATCCCAGAAGCCAAGAACAGGTCAGTTCCTCAAGAAAGGTTCTGGGCAGCCCCCTCTCCACGGACTCAGGTTACACACTGGTGTTTCCTATTTCAGGCCCTGGCCGATGGCCCGGCCTCCACCCTGTCCTCCCTCCCTCTTGCCCCGCCTTCCCCGGGGAGGGACACCGTACTTGATATATGGAGTGTTTCCACCTCCACGCTTGGGAGTCCCACAAAGGCTTCAGTGTGCGGCGGTCCCTCCTCCCCTTCCACCCGCCCCTCCCCTTCCTCCTTCTGTCTGGGAGTCTGGGAATGCCTCCTTTTTCCGGGGGGGAGGGTGGGGGGGTGTCAGAGGGAAGGAGGACCAGCTGTGGGTGGGGAGGTTCCTTGTCCTTCCCAGCCCCGTCACCCCAATAGTGGGTGGGTTGGTGTGGGTGAGTGTTGGGGGTCTGGGTGATGATCGCTCTTTCTCTGGCTTCCCATTAGGACCCCAGCTCCAGAGGTGAAAATGGTGTCAGTGGGGGCCCAGGTGGGGGTGGGGGTGGTGTTCATCTTGTGCCTCTGCTTACCCTGCCCACCTCACTCCTTGCTGCTGAGGCCCCCACCCCGCAGGTCAGGGAGTGCTGTGTGCCTCCCTTTTCTCCACACAGGAGCCCAGAGAAGAGAGAAAACTGGGTTTCCAAATGCCCCTGGGCCATTTTACAAACCTTAGCTCAGTTTCTCCCCAGAAAGCTTCTGAGGTGGGTGTTTTTACACAAGTGAACTTGGGGTGGTGTGGCGGAGTGTTTAAGACCATGGACTTGGGTGGCAGACAGACCTCAGACCAAATTTCAGCTCTTGACCTCATTAGCTCTGTGAATGAGGCAAGTTTCTTTACCCGCAATGCCTCAATTTCCCCATCTCTAACAGAAGGGTCTAAGTCTCTTCAAAGGTTTGCTGGACGTATTCAATAAGGTATTGTGCAGGAAATACCTGGCCAGTGGTATGTAGTAGAGGCTAAGGTTGCTATCATTGCACAGACCCATGACTGGGGAGGGGGCAGAGCAGCCCCTGAGCCTTCCACTGCTGGACAGTGCTGGTCTCAGAGGGCAGAGACCCTGGGTCTCACAGAGTGCGTTTGGAGGCTGGGTGAGGATGGTGGGCAAATGAAGTGCATGTACAGGAGAGAGCTCCCTTCCAATTGGAAGTACAGATGGGGGGCCCTGAGGACACAGACAGCCTACCTCCCACCCACAGGCAGGGGGAGGACCCACACCAACACAGTGGGTGGTCTCTCTGGCCAGCTCCTCCTCTGACTCAGGGAGAAGCTGCAGCTGGCTCTGGGCCACGCCAGCCACTCACCCCGCCAGTCACACCATGTGTCCATCACTCTAACTCTTCTTGCCACCAATGGTACAGCGAAGAGTGGAAAGGGGCATAGCCGAGTGTTTGGAATAGTGTTTCATGTGTAAACCGAGTGAGGTTATGCGCTGAGCATACAAGCACGGGTACCAGGTTCTCGTGTGGGGGTACGTTTTGGGTGTGCGTGCCTTACATCTTATCTACATGTGAGGGGTGACCATATGCAGACACATTTGTGGTCACACAACTCCCAGACTCCCCCTGGGTGCATGTGTGTGCCATGTGCCAGGATCTGTGCATGCGTCCACGTGTGTGACTGCGTGTCAGACAAACTCCCTGGGGCCGGGGCTCTGTAGGAAGGGTCAGACGGCAGTCTGAGACACTTCTCATGTGTCAGGAAAACCAGGCCCCCCTTTCAGGAAGCCTGCCCAAGGAAAATAAACGAGCCCGGTTCCTGGGGCGGAGGGGGCGGGAGCTGGGGACCGGGCAGAGAGGAGAAGGTGGCTGAGCTGCCCGAGGAGGTCACAAGCAAAGCAGTCAAATGACACCCTTTGACCCCACCCTATGACCCCATCCTGATCTCTGGAAATTCTCTTCCTTTCACTTTGTCCTAAGGGGGTTTTGTCCTCTTTCTGGTCTTCAGACCCTCTTTTCTTACTTTCTTCCCTTCCCTCCCTTTCCTCTGCCCTTCTCCCCCCAGTTTTCTTTCTTTCTCCCCTCTCCTGTGACTCCGGCTGCCTGCAGGCAACCTGCTTCTCTCTCACCTCCACTGTAAGAGCCAAAGCCAGGGTCTACCCGTGAGAACAGGGGCTCAGAAGCCCCCAGGAGCCACGATCCGTGTGTGTGGGTGGTTCTCAACTTTTGTCTTTAGGTGCCAGGTTGGCTGCAAGCCCCTGGGTCTTCGTGTGTCATTGGCCAATGGACTGCATCGGTTAGCAGTGCTGTGGCTGGCTCTAGAGGGGCAAAGGTGGGCAATAAAAGTGCGGTGATCACCTGGGGGGCTGGGGGTGGAGGTGGAAGAGGGTATGGGGGGTAGATGTTAATAGAAAAAAAACAGTAACAAATGAACTACTTTTTTTTTTAAAGGTGGGTGATAAGTGGGAGAAACACACGGGCTCTGCCTCACTGAAATGTCAGACTGACAGGGAGTCAGAATTGACCAAAGCCATGTATTTAATGTACAATTAAAACAACACTGAGGGCAGCAGAGAGAGGAGAATATACATAGTGAGAGCCTATTGTGGCAGAATTGATATGGTCAGAGAGGCAGGAAAGATTCACTAAGAAAGAGATTAGCTATTACCTTAGGTTTGAGGGAAAAATAACAGTTTGCCAGGCCAGAGAGTAGAGGGGATGGGCGTGAACAGAGACCAGTGACTGGATTGCTGTAGGCAGCGAGAACAGCATGTGCAAAGGCCCCGAGGACAGAGGGAGTGAAGTCCATTCGTGACTTGAAAGAAGGCCTCTGTGGCAAGGAGAGGGGGCTTACATGAGGCTGGAGCAGTAGCTTGGAACAAGCCGTTTGCACTCTCATAGGCTGAGTTAAGGATCATTCAGCTTGACAAAACTCCAATATATCTTATAATTTTTAAAGTAAAGAAAGCATAACTTTATTAAGACTTTTAAAGGAGTTTATGTTGTTTTTTTTTCATCACAACACCATCCACACATATTTGAAGAACAACAGCACGCAGATCTGGGAGACAGTGGGAAATTTCTACAGATGATGCTTAGGCCACTTATGAATTCCCGGGGCCCCCACAGGTTGAGGGTCACTGCACCGGGGAGGAGGGGAAAGAGAAGATAGAAAAATCACTTCAGTAAGCTGCCAGGGCCTGGGTCAGACCAACAGCCAGGCTGAGCCCAGCTTCACACCCTCTCCTCCTGCAGAATCTGACCCTGGCCCTCTGCCACCCAGCCATGTGCTCAGGCCCCAACAGCTGGGGTGCCCTGTGCTGTGGGTTGGGGGCTGGGAGAGGGATGAGACAGCTGAGCGAGAAGAGAAGAAAGAAGGGGCAGGGTGCAACTCAAACTGTGGCCTGTGGACCAGGTGCATCCGCACCACCTAGGAACTTGTTGGAAATTCAAGTTCTCAGCCTTCACCCTTGACCTCCTGAATCACAGCCTCTGCAGTGAGGTGGCCTTCATGGCGATATGCTTTTAATAAGCCCTCCAGGTGAGTCTCGGGCCCTGCTGACGTTTCGGAGCCAGGGGTACAGAGGGCAAAAGGCTGGCGGAAAGCGCTCCAGGCTGAATCAGTGACAACAGGAGCTGAGTCCTCCATGCCGTCGCCCAGCCAGCATCCATTGCTGGGTATTCCCCATGACCCAAGTGTCTCCCATGTAAGCCTTTCTGATGAAAAGACACAGAGATGAAAATAACATCGCTCCTTAGGCCCAACCCCCTCTCTAATCTCTTCCCAGTCTCTGGCCTCTCGTTCTGGGGTGGGTGGAGAGTACCCCCCCCCCCATCTCAGCCCATGTGTGAGGGGTGGAGGAGGGGAAGTGTCTCCGGAGGGGTGTCAGGCGAGGCTTCCTGGCAGACCCAGCTGTCCTGTCCAATCCACATGCCGCCCCCACCCCCAGCTCTCTCCCAGCAAGCACACCCAGCAGCTGCAGGCACCATCCAGCCTGGCCCACCTCTAGCCCCAGGATCCCCCAGCGCAGGGGAAGTGGAGTTCAACCCGTTCTTCCCTGACGGCCCCTCCCAGACCTCCCCAAGGGACCTAGACCCACCACAGCCTGAGCCCATGACACCCGCTGAACCCTTCTCTCCTTCCTCACACACCTCTCCTTCTTGAGCGTATTGGAGAAAGCCACCACAAGCCACGTTCTCACCCCACTGCCCCCAGCCTGAGCCCCAAACCCAGCTGTCTGCTCCTTGGGTCACAGCCCACCCCCACGGAACACCATTCCACACCGTGGGTGGGATCTCCTCGCCACGGAGGCCAAGCAGCTGGCTGGACCACCTGCCCCAGGAGAGACCAAATGGAAGGCTGAAGGAAGGGCAGGGGTGGGGGAGGCTCTGAGGGAGAGGAAGCAGGGGTGAGAGGGCTGGGGCCAGGAAGTCTAGGCTGTTCGAGCTGGAAGGGATCTTAGTGATCAACTAGTGTAGTCTGGACATTTTACAACCTTGTCCCAGAGCAGGGGAGAGAGTCAGGACATCTGTGTACAGAACAGTGCTCTCCCCTGACCTGATGGCGGGAGTCCCCTTCGCTACCCGGGGTCTTCCCCCAGGAGCTTTCTTTAGTTAACTCTGTGCGTCCTCCCCCCATCACTCATCCTACTACTCTTGACACTCCGCTTAGGAGGTCATCTCGCATTCACGCCATGGTTAGCACCTCCCATCCAATGGAGGGTCCCGCAAGGACAGAAGCTATGTCTCCACCATCAGATAAGGCGTTTCTAGGGGACAAATGACGTCTCCCTTCCACAAGAATAGCAGCTCCCTAGGGGCAGGGGCCATCCCCCTTATTAGACTGGGGTTCCCTAAAAGCAGAAACTGAGCCTCCAGAATTTTTGTGGGCCTCCTTCTCACCTCCACAATTCTCTTCAACAGAGACAGCGCTGACATTAGTTCCTGAGCCAGGGGACCAAGGACTTAAGAGTGGCGAGACCCTTGGACAAGGAGCACTCAGTTTGGAGACTATGCCCGAAATGGCTGGTGGCACTGCGGGCGTGACTTGAGAATCCTCAGACAGCTGTTCCCATGCCTTGCCCATCCCAAGATTCCAGACTTTTTTTCATAGTCATTACCAGCCGTGGTGTTCTGTGGTTCCTGTCCTCCTAGGAAATTCTCTGAAGTTTTGAAGGGAGCTCACCTCACCTAAGCGGGAGACCCAGTGAAGTAAGGGAGACTTGTGGGGAGTGAGGATGGGAAGAGAGGCCTTTCTGGGAATGGCTGGGGCAGGTGACCCCTCTCCAAAGTTCCCCAGGCCCCTGGCCCTCACTGACCTTCCCTTGCTCCCTTGCCCTAGCCCTCCTCACCATCTCCCTGAAGAGTTGAGACCGTAGTTCTGCCAAGGCATCAATGCTCTCTCGCTCTCTCTCTCTCTAAGGAATTAGTCTAGCAGAGCCTTCCACCCTGTCCCCCAGAGAGGGTGTTGGGAGCATCCAGCAGCCCCAGCCCCCAGCTGGAGACGTGGCAAGCAGGGTCCGAGTGAGCGCAGTAAGAACAAGGGGACCTTGGCTCTGTCCTAGAGGACCCTTCCACAGCCTCCTCTCACACTGTTCTGGGCCTTACAGGATACTGGGTGCCTCTACAGAGGTCACCCCAAGAACACACGTATAACAGGCCGCCTGGCAGCGTTTCCTCCTCCACTCTCTGTGTGACTGACCCCACCCTGCCCCGCCCCACCCTATCCCATGAAGGATCACATCCTAACGGTCAGGGTCCTTATTCACTTCCGTGGACCCAGTACCCAGCAGAGCTGATGGCATCTAGTAGCCACTCAAGTCTGTGGGATGGATGGATGGACACACAGACAAAGAACACCATCAGTACAACAACCCTGTAAGGTGCATGGGACAGACCCCATCCCGATTTGTGGGTAAAGGAAGTAAGGCTCAGAGAGGTTAAAAAATGTGTCCAAGGCCCCACAGCTAGTCAGTGGAGCTGAATCACCACGCCAGGCCTTTATTTTGGCTTCAGTGCACCACCCTCGGTATCATATCCTACAGCAGTGCTAGCTGGGAGCCAACCCAGGCTCCCAGACATTCTACATCCGGGGCACTGTGTGTGGCCGAGCAGGCTGTGCACCGTACTAGCTCAGGGGTGCTCCTCACACGAGCGTCTCTGTTAATGGCGTCCCTTGTTGTTGCTGCAGGATGTGACCTACGTGGTGGCCTCCACGCTCACTCCTCAGCCCTCTCTGTGCACGTATTCAAACACCTGAGGCAACAGGAACCCCTCCCCTCCTCTTCTCCTGCAGGCTAGGGTGCCAGCAGGAGTGGGGGTGGGACAGGTTAGGGTCCCTGAGCATCCCCTCCCAGACCCACTGTGTGCCCCCTGTCTCCCCAGGTAGGAGCACTTCTGTCAAACCTCACCATGCCCCTGTGGGCCCCTGACATGTGCCCACACCCCCACCTCCCCACACACGCGTGCGCCATGCAAGTGAGGTGCAGGGCCCAAAGATCTCCAAGCTCCTGTCTGAGACTCAACCAAGCAGGGGGCTGAGGGCTGCGGCCTGGCCTCCTGTAGCAGAGCCCCGGCCCCCTCCACTCCTGTGCAGGGCCCTGGCCCCTCCCGGGGAACAAGGCTGGGATTAATAAGCAGCCCCGGCTCCCTCCCCTAATGGGCTCCAGCTGCACAAACATTCCCAGAATTCAGAGCCGGCTCTGTCTGGGGCGGCTCAGGCCTCAGCCCCAGCATTCCTGGCCCCCTCCCCCAAGCCTGGGACAGCTGCTCCGGAACTCCTGGAACTCCGGCAACTGCCTGGGGATCGAATCCCAATTCAGCTTTTCCAGAGGTGGGGGGACATTGGAATGGCTGGGGCTGGGGGTAGTGGGGTGGGGAGGAGAGAAGAAGGGAAAAGGTGAGCAAACTCTGGAGGGACATCTTAGTTCCTGCCCTACCTGCCCCTCCCCCGCCTGCTTCGCTGCCCAGCCTTCCACCAGCACTGCTCACACTCTTAGCGGGAGGAACTAGGAGCCCAGTTCAGTCTTACCTAATTTGTCTCACTAGGCAGTGCCCTTGGCTGGCAGTGCCCTGGAGGAGGTGACAGGACAGAAGTGGGAGGAAAGATAAACATCTCCCCTTGTGTTTTAAGAGATCCAGCTGTGTCTCAGATGGAATCTCCAGCCTGGCAGGAGCTTCATTCAAACAGATTCTCATCAAGAAGGGGGAGAGGGGTGGCAATAGAACAGGAAGAAAGTAAGTGGGGTCCTCACCCTCCCATTACCCACTCAGGGGTAGACACTGGGGGTCCAGGGGCAGGTGTCCTAAGTGGACAAAGGTATGCTGTGGTGATGACAGCTCTGAACCTGTCTTTTCCTTCCCACCTCTGAATCCAGGACCAGAATGGGTCACCCAGATGTCCCTGCCCAGGTGCCACCAGTTAGGCTAGTTTTGTGGGCCACCGAGGGCTGAGGCCAGGTGAGGAGTCCTGGAGCTTGGGTGTGTGCCGGGTCCCGTTGAAGGGGGACTGGTGGGGAGCGTAGGTGACTCTAACGGAGGTGTGTGTGGCTCTCTGTGTTCCTGTGTCTCGGTGCCCCAGCGTGGGCAGCTGCTTGAAGGGGCGCCTCTTTGGTGGTGTTGGGAGGTGGATGAGTGTGTGTGAACATGCACACATCCGCCTCTGGTGTGCAGAAATGCCGGAAGTCCCACACTCACTAGGACAGGCTGCCTGCTGGCGGCCTGTCCCCCCACTGGTGATGCCCCTACCATGGGCACGTGTTAGAGAGGCGCTGGGGAAAGCAGGGGAGAGAGGACAGGGAGGTGGGGGAGGCTGAGCCCTGCAGCGGGCTGTGTAGGCAGCAGAGGGCACCTACTTGGGAGTTTAGAAATGTGGGTTCCGGCTTCATGAACCAGCTGGGGACTTTGGACAAGTGACTTCCCTGACCTGGGCCTTGGTTTCCTTATCTGGAATATGAGAAGGTTGGACTAGTCTCCCCTGAGTCCCTTCTTAGATTCCACTGTGAGGAGAGCTGGTTTGGGGGCACAGGGGAGAAATGGACCCTGGGCAGGTCACAAAGAGTGTTCAGCAGGAACTGCGAGGAGCATCCCCAGGTCTCCTGGCTCTGGAGGGGCAATTCTGAGGAAGAGGGGTGGTCCCTGCCCTGGGGAACTCCATTTTGTGGAGAGGCTGAGAACACTAGACATAGAGTCAAATAAGAGCAGATCCCCCAACTGGCTGAGTTCTCGATGGCAGTCCTGTGTTAGGGGAGAAGAGGGTCACTGAGACAGCAAGCATGGGGTTGTCACCCCAGTTCCTTCATGTACCTGTAGCAAAGACACACTCGCACCGTACCCCCTCCCCTGCCCCCTACTCAGTCCCCTACGGAACAATACAGACGGACCTTTCTGGTCTTTGTCCCCGTCAATCCCTTGCCCATGTCACATCACTCACTTCCTCGTGGGCCCTGCCATTTCTCCATGGAGGCCCAGGGGGTGCCTCTCTGATGGTGCCTGGGCCCTTTAACTCATCATTACCATGTATCTCCACCCTCCGCTCCAGCCCAGCTACGGGACCAGCTCAGGAGTTGGAGAGAGAGGGTGAAGTGAGACCTCCTTGCAGAAATGGACAAGCGGAAGGGTTTTGGCTGGCAGCAGAAACTTAGGAATTGGACTCAATTTAGGATTTTCTCCAAGTGAACTGTATTAGTTATTAATTTAGCACTTAGTGAACAGCTACTTTATCTTTAGTCCTGAATTAGAAACTGAGGGATTCCAAGAAATAACATTTCCCCCAGGGGTATGAGGTCAGAAGGAAATTTTAAAAATTCCTTCCCTAAGACAGAAGGTAGACTGGGAACCAACCAACCCCAGGCTGACTCAAGGCAATAGAAACCAACTTGCAATCGGATTTCAGAACTTGATGTGGGCGCTGGAAAGACAATAGACAAGGACACGTGAGTCTCCCAGGCGGAAGCAGCTCTGGATTACGAAGATGCAGGTGTTTAGCAGATACTGGGGATTTTAGACTTGAAAAACAGAAAGCAGCAGCCCATGGTATGGCTCTCTGAGGCAGAGACGGGCAAGGACTCGTAGCCGCTCCTCTTCACTTCTCCCTATCTCTTTTGCTTGTGTGTTGAGTAAGAATCCGCCCCAAACCTGAGTGGCCTAAAATAAGAACAGTCTTTCACTTACTTCTGATTCTGCAAGTTTGGGCGGTGTTTGGTGTGGACAGCTTGCCTCCGCTCCCCGTGGTGTTGGCTGAAGCCTGGGCAGCTCCAAGGGTCCTGGAGCATTCAAGATGCTTTACGAAAATGTCTGGCACCTCCCAGGGCACGGCTGGGAGAGCTGGGGGCTGGCTGGGCCTCTCTTTCCAGTCAGTCTCCTGGCCTCCAGAGCATGTCTCTCTCCCTGTTTCTATGTCGCCTCTCTAGCTTCTTTACGTGGTGGCTGGCCTCCAAGAGAGCAAAAGTGGAAGCTGTGCCAGGCCTCTTAAGGGCCCAGACCTGAACTGTAGGATGTCCATTTTGTTGCATCCTATTCGTTAAAGCAAATCACAAGGCCACCCAGATTCAAAGAGAGAGACACACAGGTCAAAGGACAGGGAAGGTTTTGCTGTGGCTAGTTTTGCAGACCATCCGCCACATTCTCTCAACTTGGGTTCCCCCTTGGCTCCCCAAAGAGCACTGTCCTCCCTGGGATGTCATCCTTCACCCCTTTCTCTTTCATACCCCAGGTCGAATTGGTACCCAGGTTCCACTGTTCCTGCTTCCTTGATGACTCTCAAATTGTCCCCCGTGGGTGGCTGCCGTCCCCTTACCTGGAGCGCTCACTGGCTGCCTGACAAGTTCCCTGTTCCCACTCTTGCCTCACCACCACGCTGCTCTCCACGCTGCAGCCTGAGTTATCATTTTATGTTGCCATTTTTATTTTTATTTTTTTTAGCCTTTAAGCTGCTGAAGCAAACATCAGAGTCATCCTTCTAAAAGCCATACGTACGGGGAGCTGGTGGGCGGGGACAGGAGGACCAGGGAGACTGTAATTCATTATGTGCCCTTTTGTACCATGTGTGCACCTTTCTAAAAACTAAAACATCTCTTAAAGACAAAAAACAAAAAACAGAACAAAACAAAAAAACTAAACTATCCCTTAAAATGGACTCAAAATCAAATTTAACAATATATAAAATAAACCAGACCCTCACTGAGTCACTTTTCTACTGCAAACCCTTTCACGATGGCCCAGGGCCCCTAGGATGGAGTTCAAACACCTTAACGGAGCTTACCAAGTCCTTTACCATCCGCCCTGCCTGGTCCTGCAGCCTCATCTCTTCCCACTTTGCACTCTGTGGTCCAGCGGAGCAGAACTTTGAACTTCTTGCAGCAAGAAGTTCTTGCTTTCCTTGAAAGCATCATTTTCTCTCTTGCCTTGCAGTTTGTGCACAGGTGACTGCTCACAACACTCTATTTTTCAGATCTCAGCTTAGATGTGTCCTTCAGGAAGTCTTCTGTGGCCCAGAAAGCTGGGGTTTAGCCACCCCTCCTATGAATTCCCATAGCACCCTGGACTTGACGAGCACGGCACACACCAGGCTCCGCTGTAATTTCCTGGGCTTCACCTTGTCCCTCCCTCTAGAGCACACACTCCCAAATGGGCAGGAACCCAGACTACCTTGCTCGCTGCTGTTTCCCAAGCATCTGTGCCTGGTGGAGGAAAGAAAGGGAGAGAGGAAAAGAACTTGGTTTAAAAGTGGAGCAGCTCAGGATGCAGGCAGGATTCATCTATGTGGACGGATCTCATAGACATTAGATACAAAAGAGGGGCATATTACATGAGTCCATTTCTAGAAGTTCTAGAACAGGCAAGTTTAATCGATAGTGATAGAAGTCAGAAGAGTAGCTACCTCTAGGGCGGCATTTACTGGAAGATGGCCGGGAAAAAATGCCCTGTGTCTTCATCTAAGTAGTGTTTACATGAATGTAGATACATGTCAAAAATTCGTAATCTGTACTTAAAATACACTTCATGCATTTTACTCTATGTTACATCTCCATAAGAAAGGAGAATGAAGAAAAAAGGGAAAAAGAAAGTAGAAAGAAAGGAAGGAATTCTGTGTGGTCCGAAATTTAGGTAAATTGCCTAGTTGGTAGCAGCGGTAAATCACATACAGTCTAAGCCTGAGGTACAGAACTGGGATCTGGGCAGGAACAGGTGTGAGTGCCCGTTCACACACATATGTGCATGGAATCTGGGAGGAAAGTAATGGAAAAAATTTACCCACACGTTCTTTACACATCTACCTGTCCCTTCCTGAAGTCTGCACTGGTTTTCCACTCTCTGCCCCCGCCCCACCTGCCCTTCTAGACTTACCTCCTTTGCCTTGTGTCCACTCCCCAAATCCACCATCCTTCGCTGCTTCCATGTTTTCTGTACCTGTATAGGGGTGCCAGTCCCCTGAGAGGTCCGCTATCACCGCTCTTTGCCCGCGGGACTTCTACTCACTCTCATGGGATTCTCCGCTCCTCCATCTTTCTTTTCATGGCACTTTGCTCGTAACCAAATAGCACGTAACTTGACATCTCATAGAGAATAGCTGTTTGGGCCTGTTTCTCCCCCTGTCTGGAGTGTAAGCCCTCCAGAGGGCAAGGACCAGATTAGGGCTCAAGTTCCCCACCTGCATCTCAAGTTCCCAACTCTCACCTGAACATTTCCAACCACCCCCTGGATATCTCCTCCTCACCGTAAATGTGTTCAGAACTGAGTTTATCACCTCCTTGGGGCAGAGGCAATCATGTCCACTAAGCATGCCATGGCACCCTGGCACTTGCCAACCCTCTGTCGTTAAGAGAGGCCCGGAGGCTGGGTCTGGCCGATGAACTGAGAGTGGAAGAGAGACGCATCAGCGCTGGGTCCACGCACAATACTCTAGCTCCTTCTCTTTCTCTTCCTGTGTAACTGAGGAGGTGACTGAAGCAGCCGTGTGTTCTAAACGGCGCAGCTCACCGATGGTGGCACATCTGGCAGCTTGGATCCCTGGGTGGCGGCCAGAGTGAGACCCCTCCTGACCACATGGGATTTGTAATGTGAGTGAGAAAACAAAGCATCGTTTTGTTAAGCCAGTGAGATTTTGAGATTACCTGTTACTGTAGCATAATCTACATGATCCTGAGTAATAGATTATTCACTCCCATATCTGCATTTTTAAAAAATTTCTTCCACTGGTAAATGGCTTGTCATCCACCCAATCATCCCAGCTGGAAACTACCTCAACTTCTGTGTTCCTTCACCTTCTCGCTGATGTGACAAATGCTTGGTCCAGGCCTTATTATCTTTCCTTGGATCAGAATTAGCATCCTACCCAAACTCGCTGACTTCTGCCTCCTCTCCCCATTGCCTCCAGAGTTCTCTTTCTAAAATACAAATCTTACCATACACTCATTGGCTTAAAACCCACTGCCTCTTTATTTTCTATGGGATAAAAGCCGAAAGCACCTTGACTGCATGGTCAGCCTACCTTGACCGCCTCCCCTGCAACCTAGTACTCTGAACTCCAACCACATGGGACGACCTGTAAGTCCCCAAACATATCAGGCTTTCTGAGCCTCTCGGGCTGTGTACATGCAGCTCTTCCCATCTGGAACGCCCTTCCTCCCATTGTCTGCCTAGCAAACTCCTACTCATTCTTCAAAACCCAAGTTGAATATCCTCTCTGTGAAGTTTTAGTTATATCTCCAGGCAGAATGACTTTATTCCTCTTTTGTGCTGCCCTGGCACCCTGAACCTTCCTCCATTAGCTTTTTCACTAAAATTTTAATAATCCATTTACAAGTTTGTATCTCCCACTAGGCTGAAAGCTCCTCAGTGTCAGAAATGGTATCATTAGTCTTTGTACCCCTGGGGCAAAGCAGATAAAAGCATGTTGAAAGAACCAGTGAACAAATGGATAAATAGATTGAGAAAAGGGTCTTCTTATATCTATTTCTTACTTAATGTATAAATTGTTTATACCCCCAAATGTCCTCCATATGCAGTGTATTAGCTATCTATTGCTGTGTAAAGAATTATCCTAAAACTTAGTAGTTTTAAGTAACAAACATTTAGCACTGGCTGGTGTGGCTCAGTGGACTGAGTGCTGGCCCGTGAACCAAAAGGTCGCTGGTTCAATTCCCAGTCAGGGCACATGCCTGGGTTGTGTGCCACGTCCCCATTTGGGGGCTCTTGGGGGCATGTGAAAGGTGGAAAACAGACAGCTGATCACATATCCCTCTCTTTCGCCCTGCCTTCCCTTCTCAAAAAATAAATAAAATCTTTTTTTTTTAAAAAGACCCTTTCACTCTCTATTGTTCTACAGTCTAAGGTAAGGGTTTAGGCATGGACTCTGGTGTTAGATTTCCTGAGTTCAAGTGATCACACTTTTAAGCTGTTTCCTAGAAAAAATTACTTCCCTGCTGTAATTGCTGCATCCTTTTCTTTGGAATAAATGAGTTCATACATGTCAACAACTTAGAACAGTGCCAGATACTTAGTAAATCCTTACTAAACTTAATTATTCTTAGTTTCACTTGTTTCAGTTGCCCATCGCTGATAACAACATATCCTAAAATTCAGTAGCTTAGCCCCGGCTGGTGTAGCTCAGTGGATTGAGCACGGGCTGGGAACCAAAGGGTCCCCGTTCGATTCCCAGTCAGGGCACATGCCTGGGTTGCAGGCCAGGTCCCCAGTGAGGGCCATGTGAGAGGCAACCATACATTGCTGTTTCTCTCCCTCCCTTCCCCTCTCTCTAAAAATAAATAAATAAAAATCTTTAAAAAAATAAATAAATAAAATAAAATTCAGTAGCTTAGAACAACCACCAGTTTATTGTAGCCCACAGTTTTATGGATCAGGGATTTGGGTGGGGCTTGACTGGGTGTTCCACAGGCAAGACTGAGGATATTGGAGGATTCAGCTAATGGATGGCCTGGTCTGGAGGATTTAGGATGGTTTCATCCACATGCTGGTGTGTTAACAGGGATGGATGAAAGCCTGGACTCTGGTAAAACTATTAACCAGAGCACCTACATGTGGTCTTTCTAGCATGGTAGCCTCCGGGTAGTCTGACCTCTTATATGGCAGCTCAGGCAGCCCGGAAGGGCAAGGGCTCCAATGGACAAGGTTGAAGCTGCATGGGCTTCCATGACCCAGACATGGAAGTCATAGAGCATCACTTCCACCGGATTCCACTGGTCAAAGTAGCCCAGATTCAAGGAGAGATGATACAGACCTACCTCCCAATAGGAAATGTCAAAGAATTTGAAATGATGTATTAAAGCCACCTCATTTTCTGAGCCTCAAGGAAGTTTCTCCTATGAATCCCAGAGGGGCATCCATGGGACAGTCTGTCCCTCTTTCTCTGACAAGGAACTGGGAATCTGTCTCCTGCGACTTCAAGGCAACCAATTCACACACCTCTCTGGAGGAGTGCATGTGCTCACTCACATATCTATCCATCCATCCATATACTCACAGAGGCACAGTCAGGTCTGGCTGGTGTGGTTCAGTGGATTAAATGCCAGACTGTGAAGCAAAGGGTCACCGGTTCGATTCCCAGTCAGGGCATATGCCTGGGTTGTGGGCCAGGTCGCCTGTAGGGAGTGCATGAGAGGCAACCACACATTGATGGTTGCCTCTCTTTCTCCTCTCTTTCTCCCTCCCTTCCTCTCTCTCTCCCTTCCTCTCTCTCTAAAAAGAAATAAAATCTTAAAAAAGAAAAAAATTTTTTTTTAAAAAGTACATACATATAGCCAAGCTTCCCCCCATCTCTAGCCATGTCTCAAGTCAGGGAGACCCAAAGTGCTGCCCTAGAATTATTTCCCAGGAAGTTAAACTTCACGAACCATTCCTGCTCCTATTGGTGTGACCAGGAAGGAGGTGTTGGTGGGGATGGAATCCAGTCAGTCGTTGATTGGAGAGAGGGCAGAGATCCAATGCTTGGCTTCAACATGTCCTTTGCTCTGTGTGTGTGTGTGTGTGTGTGTGTGCGCGTGTGTAAATGTCTCCTGTTCCGATTGGCTCAAGCCACTAAAGGAATGAGACCTGGTGTTGAAAGCAGGCAGGCCTGGCTCAGACACGTGCCGCAGGGCCAAGCCAGCGTGAGATTCCATTTTTGCTGGGGATCAGCCCAAATCCTCGCTTAGATCAGCCCCGCCACTCTCCTTCACATTCATTCCACGTCTCAAGCACACTCTCCTCACTGGTCTCGGGTCATACCGTCTTCTTCCGTGGCTTTGCCCACGGTGTTCCCTCTGCATAGAATGCCCTTGTCTTGTCCCTGACCATCCCAAGTGTCTGCCTCCTGTATCACATGATATTGCAATTGTCTGCTTACACGTCCCTTTTCTTCAAGAGATCATGCTCTATTCATTGCTGTATCCCCAGTACAGAGAACTGCTGTGACAGTTCTCAACAATACCGGGCAAATCAAGGATGAAATGAGAAGCTATCACTCCCAGAATCAACACCTGTTTCTCCTTCACATGGTTGTGCTGTCTAGCTCCGCCCCTACTCCATCCCAACTCCCCAAGCCCCCGTCGGAAGGGCAAAGGTCTCCCAGGCTAGGGGCAGATAGTTTGGGCTGGATTCTTGAGGCTCTGTAGAGACTCAGGAAACAGGAAAGACGGGGTGCCGAGCTATAGTGATGTGGCCAGCAGCCCCAGAGGCGCTCACGCGCCCAGTGGGAGAAGTCAGAGAATCCTGCAAGGTTTTATCAGTGTTGGGGAGGATGTCTCAAAGGCTTCAGGTCTCAACTGAAATACCCCGTAAACCCACCTGGTCTTGCTGGGTTAAGGGTTAGGGCCTATCAGGAATATTCAGAACTGGGCCTGAGCCAGCACCCTCTTGGAAAGAAGCCCCTGGCTGCTGAGGTAGGAATGGGTACCGGTGAGAAAGAAGTCCCCTGGGCCAGCGCTTCTCACACTGGAATGTATAGGCAAATCCTCTGGAAATCTTGTTAAAATGCAGCTTCTGATTCAGTAGATACGAGGTCAGACCCAAGATTCTGCTTTTCTAACAAGCGCAAGGTGATGGGACTGTTGGGGTGGGTGGGGCGGGGCAGAAAGCAAATGGAATCGCACTCTGAGTAGCAAAATCCTCTAAAACTGGCATTAAGATTCAGACACTGAGGGCTCCAGGCTCAGGCCTTAAAGGGAGAGGCTGCCATCAAGAATGTAAAAAAAGCCGTGGCTGGTGTGGTTCAGTGGATTGAATGCCAGACTGTGAAGCAAAGAGTTGCCAGTTCGATTCCCAGTCAGGGCATAGGCCTGGGTTGTGGGTCAGGTCCCCAGTAGGGGGTGCATGAGAGGCAACCACACACTGATGTTTCCCTCTCTTTCTCCCTCCCTTCCTCTCTCTCTAAAAAGAAATAAAATCTTAAAAAAGAAAAAAAAGAATAAAAAAAAAGTCCAGGAAATGATGCAGGAACCAATATAAAATAAAGTCAGCCTGACAAATATCTAGTGTGCTTACCAATCTTTACATTCTTTTTGATTCTGTGACCATGACAGACATCACTAGGGGATTCCAGCACTAGCTCTCACTAAACCAAAAGGATGCCTCAGAATCCATCTGAACATAGTATTCCAGGAAGCCACTACCACTTATTACAGTTGGCCTGAGAAATGACGCCATATGAAGTTCTGGTATTGTGGTTAAGAGTCTGATTGCTTTTGTTCCCCTCTGACTAGTGAGCTAGATGCCCTTGGAACAGCTGTCTCCACAAACTTCAGTTACTTTAACATGCTGTAATCTGAGGTAGAGCTAGAACTCATTCCATAGTTCTTTTGAAAGTTAAATGCTATTATACACGTACAGTGCTTAGCAGTGTCTAGCATGTAAAAAGTATCAATAAATGATAGCTACCATGTAGGGGGTGAATGGGTTGGCTGCACAATTAGAAGGGATGTAAGTGGTGGGATGGAAAAGAAGGAGACAGCCCTGGCTGGTGTGGCTCAGTGGATTGAGTGCCAGCCTGCAAACCAAAGGGTCTCTGGTTCAATTCCCAGTCAGGGCACATACCTAGGTTGTGGGGATGGGTCCCCAGTTGGGGGTGTGCGAGAGACAACAGCACATTGATGTTTCTCTCCCTCTCTTTCTTTCTCTCTTCCCCTCTCTAAAAATAAGTAAATAAAAATCTTTTAAAAAATAAAAGACAGAAAAGAGGAAGATAAGGGAGAGAGGAAACAGAGAGTTAAGGATGGGGAAGAATGGTGGCCCAAGGCTATGCCCGCCTAGGGGAGGCTGGAAGATGTCCAGCTTCCTCTGGATAGAACGGAGCTTCCTATTGGTACTCAAGCTCTTAGATCAGAAGGGGTGGATGACACTTATCATCTCGAGGCATCTGAATTCAGAACTTATCAAGGAAAACTTTTCAAGAATTTAAAAATGTCAAAACGAAGACTATGTCCTTGCAGGTTATCTCTGAGTTTTATTATTGCTCAGTTATTTTAAAACCCAGACAACTGATAATTAAAACGGTTTTGGCTCAGCCCGGCTGGTGTAGCTCAGTGGATTGAGCGGGGGCTGGAAACCAGAGGGTCCCAGTTCGATTCCCAGTCGGGGCACATGCCTGGGTTGCGGGCCAGGTCCCCAGTGAGGGCCATGTGAGAGGCAACCATACATTGCTGTTTCTCCCTCCCTTCTCCTCTCTCTGAAAATAAATAAATAAAATCTTAAAAAAAATGGTTTTTGCTCATAAAAATATAAGTTGTATCTGGTGGAGATGCAGTTGATTACTGCCCAGTGGATATTATCTAGTTTTACATTAAGCAAATTTACTTCAGCATTCTCGATGGCCTAGCTATGTTTCTATTCTTTGCATTCTCTTTGAACTTCTCACTGGTTTCTACATCAATGAATGAGTTAAATGAAAACTGTGATCTGTTCATTGTATATTTGCATGAGAGTAACTATCCTGCCTTGTAGGAAAAAAAAATTCTTTAACATTCTCTCTAGCAGTGAAGATGGAACAGGAGGCTTCCAGGCCGATTTCCCCCACATACTCCAAACACCAGATTACATTTCAAGTTTATACGAGATCATCCCAAATGTCATTCCTTGTTTTACACTATCCAAATAGATACATCATGACTCCCTGTTTGAGCCTGGACACATTCTCCAACACTTACATAGCAAGCTTGTCTAACAAAACACATACCAAACAAACTCAGAAGGTACCACACCTAATACTTACCCGTTCATTCATTCCACAAACTAGATGCAACTGATTGTGGGCAGGGCTTGAATGTGCGCATCTCTACAGCTGAGCAAGTGCCTGAGTTGTGGTCAGCACTAAATACACATCTACAGATCCAACACATAAATGAATATGCTTAACTAGCATTTATTAAGCACTTACTATGTGCCAGCCACTGCTTTAAACATTTTACTTAAATTTGTTTCATCCTTAAACCAGTCTTACAAGGTAAGTATAATTACGTTTCCCATTTACAGATAATGCACAGACTGGTTAATTAACTTGCCCAAAGTCAATAGCTAGTGAGGGGCTGAGACAGGATTCAAGACCGGTGGTCTGGCTCCAGAGCCTGTGATCTTGGGCACCTACTATGTGCCAGGCATATCGCTGGGCTCAGGGAGACAGAGATAAAACACCAAGTACAAATTCACAGTTAAGAAAGGAGGTGGATAACTAACAAATAATGGGATATGATGTGACAAGAGAGAACACAATGTGGGGACAAGATTGGCCTAGGATATGGCTGTCTACAGAGGGGCCACCTGACCTCAGGTAAGTTCTTCGACAGTAGTAGCTAATATCCAGGCTAGGGGAGGGAGAGGGCGTTGGGGCCGCAGGAACAGTACGTGCCGAGTCATGGAACATGGTTCCTCCGGAAACATAAGAGTTCTGGAGGCTGGCACAGAGGAGTGAGGGGAACGACACTGGGAAGTGAGTCTAGAGAGCTAGAAGCCAGATCCAGATCTTGGAAAGCTTTATGTGCTGAGTGAGGAGGAACACTCCTTGGAAGCCTTGCAGCATTTTAAGCAAGAGTGTTAGAAGCTTAGACCCCACACTCTGCCCCCCTCCCCACCCACAGGACACTAAAACCCAACATTCAGACTTGCCTAAAAGCTTCCTTCCTCCCCAGAGACTTCCCTGGGAAGCCTAGACCCAGAGGGAAATGCCCTTTAAGTCTGGGGCACACCCATTGCCACCTGGGAGCAGTAGCTGGGAATCCTCTCCCTCCCTCCCACAATTCCTGTTGTCACCTCCGTCCCCCCACCCCAGCATGGCCACTTCAGGCCCACTCCCTCCTGCCACATTTCCTCTTGAGGGTGATGCCAGACATGAAAATGAAGCACCCTTGCTTCCCTGCCCACCCTCTGACTCCACCATTTTAATCAGCTGCAGAGCCTGGCACGTCCTAGGCCCCAGTCAGAGGAAGAAGAATAGAGACACTGGAGCTTTCTGGGGGAGCCCTGGCTCGGGGCTCTCCCCTCCCCTGCACCAGGCGAAGGCTGGTGATTAGCTGGGTTAATTATATCCAAGCCATTTCCGATTGGCACAAGCCCACCCACCCACAGAGCCTGTCCAGAAGGCATGCAGGCAGGGCCAGGGTCAGGATGCCAGGGCACCAGCTAACCTGGAAGGGGTCCTGACCCCTGCAATGGACAAATGGAGAGTGGTTGTCCTGTCTCCCCAACCCCCCACTCCTCCCTCCACCCCTCCCCTCACCCTAGGTCTTCCTCATCCCCATCCTCCTTTTTTCATGTCCCCACACAAATCCCTTCCCCTCCCCTCTCCCCCCAAGTCTGGAATGAAATCACGGGGCTCTGAGTTCCGCACGAGGCCCCGACGTAAACACTCTGATTGGGGCTAATTACAAGGGCCAGGTTGGAAGGCTGGAGCCTTCAGAAAGCTTGGCTTTCAAACAAAGGACCCAGGGCTCAGCCCCCGGCCCAGGCCGGCTCCTCTGCAGGCTTCATTAGGAATAAGGAGGGGGCCCAGGGCCATGGGCGGTCCTCTCTGAACCAGTCAATGGTCTCGGAGCTTGTTTCATGTCCCAAGTCCCATCTTGTCCTTTCCCCAGGCCTCCAATCTCAGCCTTTCCCATGTGTTCTGCAAAAGCAGCAAGTGTGCAGTGGAAGGCGCGGCGGCCAGGGAGGGGCACTCCGGCTGAGAGTCGGAGGACGGGGCAGAGCAGGGGGGGGGGGGCACCGGGGAAGCCAGCTGTGACAGCCCTAGCCCTAATTAGCCCGCTTCAAAGCCAGCTGGAGCGAGCGCCCGCCCACCTGCATGCCCTGCTCGCTCAGGCGGGTAAGACATTTCTGTCCTAATCAGAGGAGAGGAAGAAAAATCACTGTCCACCACCACCACCCCGAGGAGCCTCCAGACCGTGAGCTGGCACCCTGCGTTAGGCAGAAAAACTGGGAGCACAAAACATCATTCTATTCTGCTAAAACTGCCAGTAACTGTAGGTTAAAAAATCCTCAAGAAATGCACATCCTTTGATCCAAGGATTCTACTGTATTTTTAGGAATTTATCCGAAGTAACTGGAACAGTGCTACCATTTGTTGAGCTTCTATGTGCTGGGTACATGCACCATCTGATCTGATCCTCACGACAACCTTGCAGGACAGTCTCTGTGGCCTTTTTGCAGGTGACAGCTGGGGCTCAGAGCCGGGCACTGTACTCTGCCCAAGCCTGCGCTCTACACATGGCCGGTCTCTATGTTTCTGTCTTTCTCCTACTTTTTTCTCTCCACTAAAAAGGTATTACCCATTCGTGCCCCTGCTGCATCCAGAGAATCTGTCCCGAGAGAGAAACAGGATTGAGTGAATAACCTGGCGTGGGGTGTTCCCGACGGTTTTCCCTGCGCCACACCTTTTCCACGGCAGAGGTGGTTCAAGACTCGGGGACACTAGAGTCTGAGAAAGTAAAAGCTGCCCCTTGGAGAAGTGAAGATACCCAGTAATTGGGACTGGAAACTATCTAAACCAGGCATTGGAAAACTAGCTTGAGGGGCCGGGCATGGAATGGGGGGCACAGCCAGAGGGTCCATAAACCCCTGAAAGTTAAATGCAAAATCGTATGTATGTTCATGGGGGTCTGACCGTTTTCTCCCAGGGGGTCCAAAGATTTTTCAGGGTCTCAGAGGAGTCAGTGGTCTCCAGTCTAAAACCCATTTAGAGGAGAAGCAGGTGAGCCCTACTACAGCGAGCAGTATGATTATCCGAGGGGCGATGCCCAGGAGGTGGCAGGGGCTTGGGTTGGTCTCCCCTAGCCAGACACAGGCCTCGTGCACCCTGGGGCAGACCCCACTTCCAGAGCCCAGCCCAGATCTGGGGTCCCCAACACCCTCTTGGAGAGGCTTTTGAAATAATCCAGATGTCAGCAGCTGCAGATCCTACTGATCCTCACTCTTTGGGGACGTTCAGAAAAATTTTGTTTTGGAAAACTTTACTGTCCTTTTCTGGAATTGGCTCTTAAAGGACAAAGAGTTTGTAACTAATGGAACTATTTTTTCAGGAGGGGAGTCCAAGGAGGGCGGGAGGGAAAGCCAAAGTCTGATCAGTGAGGAGGAGTCTGGAGGAGAGACGTCCTGAACCTTGGGAAACAGCAGCCTTGCTCCTGTGTGGGTAGGACAAGCACGGGAGGTCAGGTGGAGAGCAACCTGGGTCTGAGACCTGTCCCAGGCCTGGGCCTTCAGGTGAAGTGTTTTCCTTCTGGGCCCTTGACCCTCCACCAAAGCCTCCCTCTTCCAAAGGGAGGTACCAATCTACTTACAACTACCCATAGGGCGGCGACCTAGAGCTCTGCAGAAGCAGACCTCCAAGCCCGTATGTTTAACCGAGTTCTCCATACAAGAGAGGAGAGGTCCATCTCCAGGTGTGGCAGTGAGCTCGGGTGCATGAGCTCCAGGCACTTTCTCCCCTAAATCCCCCACACCATGGGCTAACTAACACCTACCTCCCCTCCTTGAAGAGCTGTTTCATTAGCGCAGTGAAAGCAGCCACAGAGAGGGCTCCCTACTACTCTCCCCAAGGTCATTCAGCCCTAGGCTCCCCTTTGGAGAGGGGGAGGACATGTAGGCCTTTTCTGTCCCAGAGGCAATTATCATCTATACTTCTGCCACCACCACAAGACTCCCCCACCCCCACCAGTTTTCTTGGGCCCACTTCCCCTCTGGTGGCGGGAGACTTTAAGGGAGGGGGTTAAGAACAATCTTCAGCAGAATTTTCTTCCTCCCGCCACCACTGGGGGAAGGAAGAGATCATTGCTGCTCATCTACCATCTCCTCCCGCAGACAGCACGGATGCTGCTGACAAATGTACCTAAAGCACACAGAGCTGGGGTGCTGGGGCCTTAGAAGTGGGGCGTTCCTCCCCAGATCTTCAACAGAGACCAGCACTCCTCTTCCCACTGGGTTCCATCCAGCCCCTGGAAAATCTACACCCCACACCCCTGTTCACAGGCTTTCCCCATTCTTTCCAGAAGAGGCACTCACAATTTGTTTGTAATTTAACTCTTTCCTGCGGCCCTTGTGGGGTTCCTTTCTAATAGAATCCTGCAACAAATGGAGCCTCAGCCTTGTGACACGTTACCCGCCTACTTTTGACAGTTGAGGGAATCTTACGTTGGGAGTTGGGACTTTACACGTAGCCTTTGAGGAAAAGGTAGTTTTAACGTATGATGTTGGCCACCAGCACAAACGATCTGGGGGAAGTTTATGTATTTTGGGAAAGGGGCTCTGCTGAAACCCTCAGACTTCATACAATTCCAAACAAAGCCCCACATACGACTTCAATTACCACCAAACATTTCCAGATCCCCTCCCCCAACATAAACTAACACACGCAAACACTTGGAAGTGGGGGTTCTGACTTACTTTCTCCCTTGTCCCAAAGACTGCCAACAAAGGGTGGGAAGGCACAGTTTTCCCCATCACCATTCAGCTAAAAAAGCAAGGTCTGGAGCGGGGAATCTCCGCCCCATCCCCAAAGGAACAACTGGGGGGAGAGCGAAGGAGGTGTGGTTTGGCTAAACTAATAAAACGTTACAACCCTGTTAAATACAATTAAAGGGCTAGATCTCTAGAAGATAATTAAATGCACTTTATTATTATGATTATTAGCTTTTAATTTGCACTACGATCCAGAAACAGGAAATGGTGAAAAACTGAGTTCTGTGGCATAGGTACCCCACACACCCTCCCTGGTCCTCAACTCAGTTCTTTAGAATTAAAATTCTAAAATATCCCAAATAGTTGAGGGAGATGATGTGTATTGGAACCTGTGATTCTCATACCAGTGTCAAAGATACTTTAAGAAAAAGTCTTGACTTTTATTTGTGGGGGGTAGGAGGAAGATAAGAAACATCTGTTATAAACATTCTATCAATCTTGTGATATAGAATGTCATGTAAACACTCAGCCCCACCCCCACAGTCACAAAGAGCCTGCCCAGAGCCGCCTTCCAAAGCAAGGAACCCACCTTTCCCCTCCCCACCCCCCTTTCTGGACAAGTTTGAAAATAAACCAGGCTTTTGTCAAAGGAAAACTAAAAACCCCACCAACCCATCTGTCCCCTCCCTCCAACCCAACCCATTTTTTTTATTGCTTTTCGAGGAAAAAAAAAAAATAGCCCTAAACAACAAAACCCCACACGTAACACACAAACCATCCCACAAGCTGCTAACCTGAATGAATGCCAGAGAAGATATTCGGTTGAGCGGGTGGGGTTGGGGTGCAATCTGCGAAGGAAATCAGGGGAAGGATACAGGGCATCACCAAACCCCAACATTTGCGAGCTGATAATAATACTCCCCCCTAAAAATGTGGGAAGGGGTCAGGATCGGTGTTCAAGGCAGCGTGTGGGGGAGGGAGGTTCCTTTCAAAACACACTTCACAAAGCACTTCGGCCCGCTCCCAGCGCTTGGGGCGGCGAGCTGAATGAAGGAAAGTGGAGGAGGAGGACAGCCTTCCCGTGCGCAGGGGAGCGGGCCGCCGCGGCCGCCGCTCCTCGCCACCTCGCCCGTCGGTCTGGCTTTCTGTGTTTTGTTTTTCCGCGTCTCCATCCCCGCTGGGAAGGTTCTGACAAAGATCGCGGGAAGGAGACGAGACAAGTGCGCGGAGAAAGGGGGGAAGGGAAATAAAACCAGAATCCGAGTCTTGCTCAAAAACACCCACCAGCTTCCCCCAGGCCCGGCGTCAGAGAAAAGGCTCACCAATCTGGCTTTAGAAGTTAAACGCAGCCACCACTCCCCCAGCGGGCTCAGCCCTGCCAAATCACCAAAAACTCCGAATCAAAGCGGGGCGCTGAAGACAGGCGAGAACCCCTCAATTCCCCTCCCCCCAGTCCTCAGAGCCCTGGCGCCCGCGGCTGCTTTTTTTTTTTTTTCCTTCCTTTTTTCTTTTAAATAGAAAATATATAATTAAATTTACAAAGACTATTTACAGTTTTAATTACAAACCTGGTGGGGGTGTTGGGCAGAGTGATCTTTAAAAAGCGACCTAAAAAAAGAAACGGTTTCGATTGTTCTTTATTTAAAAAAATAAAATAAGGAGTCTGTGGGACCCCCCCCACCCGGGGCGGAGGCGGCGCGGCGCGCCCGGGCCCGGGACGCCTGCTCACACGGTGGTCTCCCCGTGCCGGCTGTTGGTGAGGCGCGTGTAGAACCTGCGCCACGAGTGCAGCGTCTTGCCGGACCAGATCCAGAAGCCCGACGTGATGCCCACGATGAGCGTCATGAGGTACTTGATCATGTAGACGGTGAAGTCGGGCGCCATGCGCGGCGTGTAGTGCGCGGGGCACGGGATGGCCAGGCTCTTGCAGTGCTGGCTCACCCACGAGCGCTCCCAGTGCCCGCGGAAGGCCTGCTCGTAGAAGTAGCAGGCGATGACGATGGTGGCGGGCACCGTGTAGAGCACCGAGAAGACGCCGATGCGCACCATGAGCCGCTCCAGCTTCTCCGTCTTGGTGCCGTCGTGCTTCATGATGGTGCGGATGCGGAACAGCGACACGAAGCCGGCCAGGAGGAAGGACGTGCCGATGAACAGGTACACGAAGAGCGGCGCCAGCACGAAGCCGCGCAGCGGGTCCAGGCTGTTGAGGCCCACGAAGCACACGCCGCTCAGCAGGTCGCCGTCGATCTGGCCCATGGCCAGGATGGTGATGGTCTTGACCGCCGGCACGGCCCACGCGGCCAGATGGAAGTACTGCGAGTTGGCCTCGATGGCCTCGTGGCCCCACTTCATGCCGGCCGCCAGGAACCAAGTGAGCGACAGGATGACCCACCAGATGGAGCTGGCCATGCCGAAGAAGTAGAGCATCATGAAGAGGATGGTGCAGCCTTCCTTCTTGGTGCCCTGCACCACCGTGCGGTAGCCGTCCTCCGAGAAGCGCTCGTTGCACACCGCGCGCTCCTGCAGCACGAAGCCCGCGATGTACGCCACGGACACCATCGTGTAGCAGCCGGACAGGAAGATGATGGGCCGCTCGGGGTAGCGGAAGCGCTGCATGTCCACCAGGTACGTCGTGACGGTGAAGAACGTGGAGGCGCAGCACAGCACCGACCAGGTGAGGATCCAGAGTCGCGCGAAACGCGTCTCCTCCTGGGAGAAGAACATGGAGCCGTCGGGCCGCGCCGGCTCGCACGGCGCCGCGCAGTCGCGCTCGCCCAGGAACTTGTAGCTGAGATAGGACGGCACCTTGAGCACGCGCGGGCAGTGAAACGGGTGTTCCAGCGTGGCGTAGCGCGGGGGCGAGCCCCCGCCGCCCGGGCCGCCCGGCGTACCCCCGGCACCTGGCTGCAGGCCGGGTGGCGGCGCCGTGGTGAGCAGCGCCGGCGTGCCGTCCTCCGAGTGGTTCTGGCCCACGCAGATCTGCTCCGCACCGTGGCGCGGGAAGTGCTCGCAGCGCAGACGTTCTGGCCACTGGAAACCGAACTTGTTCATGAGCGCCTCGCAGCCCTGCCGTGCGCGCTCGCAAATGGAGCGGCACGGCGGGATGGCCTGCTCCAGCACGGTGCACACGGGAGCGTACATGGAGCACAAAAAGAAGCGCAGTTCGGGCGAGCACTGCACTTTCACCAGCGGGTAGAACTGGTGCACCTCCAGGCCCGCGTCCTCCTGGTTCGTGTGGCCCAGAAGGTTGGGCATAATGGTCTGGTTGTAGGCGATGTCCGTGCACAGCGGGATGGAGATGGGCTGGCAGAAGCCGTGGTCCGGAATGGAGATACCCTTCTCGCCGTGGAACTGGGCCGGCCCCGCGGCGGGCAGCAGCAGCAGCGGCAGCAGCAGGCGGGGCAGGGCGCTGCGGGGCCGCATGCTGGCCGCCGCCCCCCACCCAGCTCCCGGGCGGCCCCCCGCCCCCGCCCCCAGGCCGGAGACCACGCGCCTTCCCCGCCGCCGCCTCGCCGCGGCGGCCGCCTCCCGCGCCTCTTTGCAAACTTTGCTCGCGGCCGCGGAGTCGGGGAGGCCGGGCGGGGGAGGGGGCGGCGCGCCTGCCCGCGAGCTCGCCTCAATCGGACTGAGCAGCCGAAGACACACCGCGCGCAGCCCGCTCGCTCTCCTCTTCTTCCTCCTCCTCTCGCCTCTCCCCTCCCTTCTCCGCCCAGCGACTCCTTTGTGCCTTCCTCCAGCCCTCACCTCGGCCTCTCCGATCCCAATTAGTCGGTTTCAAGGGGGCCCCCGCCGGCGGCCCCGCCCTCTCCTCAGCCCCCCAAAAAAGGGAACCTTGAAACCGCCCCGTCGAGCTCTAAGCACCGTCCCAAAATGTGCTCTCGTCCAATCAGATTTAAACCCGAGACCGGCCCCGAGGGCTGGATTGGTCGACCACAATATAATGAGATCAGAAACCAGATGCCAACAAAACTTTCCCCCCTCCTTTTGCTTTTTAAAGAGACATGCTATTATTATATTAAGGGCTGTTGGCCCAGCACGGGGTTTCTCCCGAGTCTCGGAGACGAAATCCGTAGACACTCACTCCCCAGCACTGCGGCGGACCCAAACTGCTAAGACCTGGGTCACTTTTCTTCCGGGGGCGGGGGGCGGCAAGGCGCTCTCCGGGGTCGGGCCTCTTTAAATCCTTGCCTCCGCCCCTGCTCCTCGAACCCCACCTAGTCCAGTCCAATTTTTCAGATCAAGTGAAAAATCTCAAGTCAAAAAAAAATTTTTTGAGAGACACTTTCAAAAAGCTAACTGGTAACAAAGACTTTTTATCTTAGCCCCTTCTCATGGAGTCCAGACAAAAGTTCCACTTCGCTATGTATGTAGAACCAACCCTAGGAGTTTGCCTCGCCCCTCCCCTACACACACTCCTAAATAACCCTCTGAAAAATGAGAGCCTGTCTCTTTAAGAGGCTCTTAAAGGGGCCTGGACTCCGGGGCGTAATTGCCCCGTAGCGAGCACAAAGGAGCCCATTATGGTTCTTTGTGTTTGGTGGCACCTCAAAGTGAGAAAACTCAGGAACTTAGAGGCCCAGAGCTGGAGGGTTGGGGCGGGGGTGGGAGGAGATGAGGTGAAGGAGAATGGCCGGGAGCTACGGCTTCTTCCTCCCCCTTCTTCCGAGGCAAATCTTAATTATGCAAAGTAAAGTTTAGTTGCCATAACGAGGAGGTCTTAATCGAAGGTCGATGGTGGGGGGTGGAGGATGATGGGCAGTTTTGAGTGAAGAGATGACTTTCTTAGGCCGTTTGAGGGAATTTTACTCTTCTCTCCCCAGCTCTGCCTCCGCCCACTAAAAAGCTTCCAGATACCGTCTCCTGGGAGAGAGGAGCGTTTTACCCAAATCTTAAGTGATTCCACACCAGAAAGGGGTGGTGTGAGTGGCGAGGGAAGAGGCTGGGGGTTGTGGATTATCACCCCCTCCTATCTCTCACCTGGTTTGGGGTGAGTGGCCAGCAGGGTTCTTGCTAGTTTAAAAGGGCGTTCTTCTTCTTCTTCTTCTTCTTTTTTTTTTCCCTTCTAGGATTTTAAATATGAGGGGTGAGGGGTCTGGGAAGGAGAGGGGGGATTTGCATGTAAATCTCTGGGGCTTGATACTGGATGATGGATCAATTATTTCTATTGTCTCTCCCGAGGGAAGGGGGGTCACTTAAAAAGAAGAAAGAAAATTGAGTTT
This sequence comes from Micronycteris hirsuta, assembly GCA_004026765.1. Classification (NCBI taxonomy): domain Eukaryota; kingdom Metazoa; phylum Chordata; class Mammalia; order Chiroptera; family Phyllostomidae; genus Micronycteris; species Micronycteris hirsuta. The sequence continues at coordinate 55,356 of PVJI01005941.1, forward strand.
GGAAAACCCCTTTGCTTCTCAGTATGGGCCAATTCCTCCCAGCCTGGTGAGCTGTTTTGTGCACCAATCTAGAAAAGGATTGACTTAAAAACAAAACAACAAAAAAGGTAAGGAAAAAAAGTAGGAAAGAATAGGGAGAAAGAAAGAAAATTCTGAGTGGTCGTACAACGGATCCAGATTTGACAGGATTTGATTCTTTTTTTTCTTGAGTGAATGATACGCAGTACAGATTTTTCAGGTTCTTTACGGTGTGATAATGCTCCTTATCTATCCTAGAGAAGTTGCCTTTCTGTTATTTTAGGAAAAAAAAGTTTTCATTCAAAACCAGGATAGTCCACTTTTGTTCAGGAGCCATCTGGGGATGGGAAGGTTGTGCACTCCCACGTCACCTGGCCCAAGCTAAGCCCGAGGTGCTGCTCCTTCAGACTTCCTCTCCTACTTTACCTCCTCCAGGGCATCTTTAGAGCTGGTGCCAAGCCTAAGAGCTGAGCAGTGAAACCAAAAATGAATAAGATAGCTCCTATACCTATACTCCACGTAGGAAATTGAGAGCAAATCTCCAATGGAAATGCAGCATCTTCAATTTCCTTCCATAACAGACTTGTTTTCCTGCCTTAAGGCCAGGCTTGAGTGACATCCTTCCCCAGCCACTCCCAAGGCAAAGGGGGAGCTGGAGCTGGAGAAAAGAAGGAAGACATTGTTTCATTCACTCAGTCTACCTTTTATTCCTTCAGCACACTTTTAGGGGGCTTTCTGATTTCAAACCACAGGGTTAGGTTGTAGGGACTATAGAGAAAAATGGCAGTATCCCTGCCCTTCAAGTGTTTAAAAGTGATTCTATGAAGATCTCACATTTCTCTAGCATTTTTACATGAAATAAAGACTGAGGATATCTCATGATTACTCTGGTCCTTCATGTGTGGGGCTTGAGGGGGACAGCACGGGAACCTGAATCTTCAGACTATGGGCCTACCCACAGCACTTCCCATTCCGCCAGCCTGCCCTTTGTTAAAAGCAGGTCTGCAACGGAAGGAAGCTAACAGACTCTCCATCGAAATCCTTCATGATGTCATTTGGTAGATATAGCACTTGGTTCTGATTTTTCTTTTTTAATTAGCTTGAGCATTGACCTGGACCCGTTCCCTAACTGTCCCTCGCAGGGTGGCCTTGGAATAGTCACTTGGCTTCTTTGAAGGTTTCCCCATCTGTGGCGTGGGAATAGCCCAACAGATTTTTAAAATAGGAGACTACACATCCAACATAATTTCTGAATGAAAAAGATAAATGTCATAATAATCAACAAGCACCTTTCAAAACAAGAAGTTACATAAATTACTATTCAATCAGCAAGCATCCTTGGGTACCTAGGGTAACTGCTACCATTTCTTGAATTCCTACTAAATACTGCACATGTATTATGTGTATGCCTACAAAGTAGGTATGGCATTTTGTTTATGGATGATGATTTTTTTAAAGATTTTATTTATGTATTTATTTTTAGAGCAAGGGGAAGGAGGGCAGAGAGGGAGAAACATCGATGGGTTGCCTCTCCCACACCCCCTTCCTCCCGACAGGGCACCTGGCCCCACAACGCAGGCATCTGCCCTGACTGCAATCAAACTGAAGAGCTTTCAGTTTGTGGAAGGACGCGCAACCCACTGAGCCACACCAGTCAGGGCTATGGATGTCGAATTTGACCTTAGGTGAAATTTGGCCACTTTCTTGAGGTCACATAATAAGTGGCAGAACCAAGATTTAAAGCCAGGCCTGCTTAGCTCTTAAAACTGTGTTCTGTCCAGAGCACCACACAGCCCCTAATGTCTGTAAGAATTTTATGCTTTTATGCATTTAACAAATATATGTTGACCACCAGATCCGACCCCTGTTCTGTGGAGCTTATATTCTAGTGGGAGAAACATTCATCACACGATCACTGATCATTGAAATGGATGTAAAATTGCCACAGGTGCTATGAGAAGAAAGGCCATGGGGCTGGAAAAGCGAAGTGGGGGAGGGACTCCGAGTGGGGGAGGGCAGCAGAGGCCTGTGCGGTTGGAAGGAGGAGTAAAGCAGGATGAGGGAAAGAGAGGCCAGCAAGTTTTAGATCCTATGCTCTAGGTGTAGAAACATGAACCCATCAGCTCATTACAGGGAAAGGCATTCCAGACAGAGGGAACAGCGCGTGCGAGGGCATGGTGGGTGAAATAAATGGAGTGGTAGGGCCAGCATAGAATGTCACAAAGCTTGTTATTCCTGGTCTGCGAGCCTCAAGTCAGAATTTTTATGTACCTCGTTTCAGTTGTGAGAATTAAATGATATAGAGTATAGCACGCACTTGATCTGATCCTAAGCTAAAAGTTTGGTAAATAATAGCTATTATTTTTAGTCCAATAAATTATTGAGCACCTACTATACGCAGAGCGGACGAAGTCAGCAGAGACCAGCTTCAGGGAGCTTAGAGTGTAGCGGGAGCAGCAGTTTTCTGGCAACTCAGGCAGCTTCTCCTCCCTGAGAAACATTTCTGGTTGGTCTTGGGCTCCCGCTGTGGGCTGGGAGCCAGGGTGTCCCCAGTGCCCAGTGCCAATGCCACTTCTCCCCCAAATCCTGGGGCACTACTATTGTCTCTGGGCTTACAAACCCGATATCCAGGATGACTGTGGAGTGCCCACTGTAAAGATGCCACAGACTCCATCCCACGAGAGGGCCGGCAGGAGCAGAGCAAAAACAAACCCCATCTGAGGCTCAGACCGTCCAGGCTGCAGGCGTGGCTCCGCCCACGCCTGCTGAGTGGCCCCAGGCGAGTCATTTTTCCTCCCTTAGCTTCTGCTCCCTCAGCTGTGTAAGGGAATCATGAAAATGTTGATTGATGTGGGGGACTGTGAGAATATGTTTGGACATTGAAACTGTCCTTGCTTGACGTCACCCGGACAAAGAGAAAGACTTGAGTGTTACAGATGACGACGGTGACAACCTGTTGGCGATATCCAGCACAGCACAGGTATGCTCGGAGAACGCAGGGAACGTCTCCGACTAAGGAATCCGGGGCCTCTGCCCGACTCTCATGCAAAACCCCTCTTGTCTCCAGCCTTTCACTTTGCCAAGGGGACGAGTTTAGGTAATTGCATGTGCCCTTGTCCCCTTGCTTCTCCCCTGTTGAACCCCTTTCTTCCAGAGAAATCATCCTCCTTGGTAAAGATATGGGTCCCCTCTGTTCCCTCAGCCCCAGGTCAGTATGCTTTCCTTCCCAAAGCACTGAGGTCCCTCCCTTCTGAAGGGGCAGAGGTGTGCGAATCTGTTTAGCACAGGGAGAAGTGAGGAAGAAAACATTATTTCAGATACTTTGAAGTCCCTCAAAGGTTTTATTCCTTCAGTAGCAAAACAGTCTATTCTCAATGGGGTAGGTCTTAGGTACTCTGTGGAAAACAGGTTTGAGCCTTCAGAGAATCTAGTTGGCTACCCGCTCCCCCAACCCACCAGGTATTTCTCTGCTTTATGAGAATCTTCCCTTTCTTGCTCTCTCCTTGAGCCTGGCCACCAGGACCTGGAGTCCACGTTCGGGTAAGATACCAAATTCCCTCTCCTTGAACCTCATCCTCTATTTAGCTTTCTGGAAACAGGCCCTTAGAATTGGCCACAGAAAAATCAGGTCTAGGGCCCAGCTGGTGTAGCTCAGTGGATTGAGCGCGGGCTGGGAACCAGAGGGTCCCGGTTCGATTCCCAGTCGGGGCACATGCCTGGGTTGCGAGCCAGGTCCCCAGTGAGGACCATGTGAGAGGCAACCATACATTGCTCTTTCTCCCTCCCTTCTCCTCTCTCTGAAAATAAATAAATAAATAAATCTTAAAAAAAAAAAAATCAGGTCTAGGATTCCCGGTGCCCCCACTTCCTGCCCACAGGAGGTCATCCCACGCCCTGCCAAGTTCCAAGGCTGCCCCTGGCTCTGAGGACAGAGGGGCAGGGGGAGTCAGCAGAGTACATTGTTCATCTCTCCAGCACCCTTCCCCAAGGTCTCTGGATGCCAAAATGAGCCATAAAAGGATTACAGTGATATAACAGATGATCTATTAATTAAAGACTTTAATTAGCCCAGGCCTGGGCAGAGCAAAAGCAAGGCGTGGGCTGCTCAGTGCAGACTGGAGAAAACAGAGCTGAAAAATCAGTGCTGAGTTTGGTTAGTGAGGTTCTTAGGGGTGACTGTGCCTTCTTGGTCCAAGAAATAAACATCCCTGGGAATCAGTCAAATATTTTGTCTCCTGGAACTTTCTAGAACCTACTGCCAAGAGGAGAGGCATGGGAGAGCTTGAGTCATAGACTTGTAGATGTGGAGAGGTCTTTAGGAGTGATGCGTGTGGGAGTGCTCACTGGGAAAGGTGGGCTGGGGCAGGTTTGCTTTCCAGTTGGGGCTCCCCTCCCGCTCCAGCAGGGCACAGGCTTCCATTCCTGGCCGCAACCCCATCTCCTAACTTGGCCTGTCTCTCCATCTACCTCCCTCCCTTCCTCTCTCTCTTTCTTTCTTCCCACTCTCCCTTGTCCCCCTTGCTTCTCCCAGAAGTTCTCTCCTTTTCCTCTAGGCTGGGCTATCTCACCCCCTCCCCTTTCTCTTTCCTGTAACTTAAGCTGTTGTTGGGAGTTGGAGGAGCTGGGCTGGTTTGAAAGGAGGCCCCACTGCTTTTCAGGGAGGAATTGAAACCATGGAGCTGGGGGTGAGGGGAGGCTGAGGGGGAGGGGGGGCGACTTGAGAAATCAAAGCGGCTGCAGCTCCATCTGGGAAACCAACTTTGATTTACTAGCAACGACCTGGCTCTCTAACCAACACCCCCCCCCCAGCTCTGCCCACTCCCCCTTCTTCCCTGGACTTTGTGGTGTTAATGGGGGTGGGGAGGCCGACTCCCTCCCCCAGGCTGAAAGCCTGTTTTTGTCCTGGGAGAATCAGCCTGGAGGAGCAAGGCCTGGGGGACCCTGGCTAAGCTGGGCTGCAGATGCTTCTAAAGGGGGCCCTGGGTTTCAGGAGCTGGGTGTGAGAAGAGACCCCTGGAAAGGAGGAAAGCCCCTCTGCCCAGGCAGCCTGGCCTCACTGCCTCAGCGCTGCTCTGGCTTGGAGAGACCCCCTTCCGCCGAGATGCGTGGCTGGGGTATGGAGAGGAAGCCCGGACCTCTTCATCTGTCTGTGGCCTTTCCCTCAGAACTGGGGGTTGGGAGCCAGGAACAGAGAGAGAAGGAGCCAAGGAAATGGCTGAGAGAGAAAACGAACATCTATTTCAATAGGTTATCTTGTGCTGAAATTTAGCGGGCACTGTGGACGCCACTGGGCGGGGACGCCACTGGGCGGGGACGCCAGGCTGTTTTGGACTGGAGCGCCCCTCTCTCCTCTGTTCCCCTCCTGTCCCCTGCTTCTCGTTCGCCTTGCTCCTTCTCTGTCAAACCCCTCCATGTTTAAGGTGGGCTCCAATGGGAACTGTGTCATCATCAAAGGGTCCCCCAGGTCAGTGCTAGGGCCCGCACAGAGAAGAAGGTGGGCCATGACTGCAGGCAGTGGTCCTGTGTGTTGCTGACTAAACTCCTAGTCTGCAGTGGGAGGGTAGGGGTTGAAATCCCTGGACTCCCAGGTTCCAGGCACAGCCCCCTTCCCCTGGACCCCCACCTCATTGATACTTTTCAGGCTCCAAGCATCCAACCTTCAGGACTAGCTCTCAGGAAGGAGATGAAGGGACCAATTTGGCACACGTCCCCTACAAATGAAACCATTTCAGAGCTCACAGCACTAAGTGAGTTCCTACCCCAGGACTGTGCTCTTAAGAGCCCAGGGTTCAAGCATCAGAGCCATGGGAGAAGGGGTATGGGGCAGGGCTCACCTGTTGTGGATACAAACTCCTGGGCCCTCCCAGTGAGCAGAATTTAGAATCCCCAAGTGATCCTTTTTAAAATGATTTTATTTATTTATTTTTAGAAAGATGGGAAGTGAGAGAGAAAGAGAGAGAGAAAAACATCAGTTGGTTGCCTCTCGCATGCCCCCAACTGAGGACCTGGCCCGCAGGCACGTGCCCTGACTGGGAATCGAACTGGTGACCTCTGGGGTCACAGGCCAGCGCTCAAGCCACTGAACCACACCAGTGATTCTTATATACACGCTATGGCTATCTGCTTTCCAGACCCCTCAATTAGCTTTCAGAGCTCTGGTTAATCCTGGCAGTGCCCAGTCCTCTCTGTCCCCTACTCCAAACTCACTCAACTGCCCTTCAAACTCAAACCCCAACATATCTTTCCAGCACGAACCTCCGCACTCACTTCACTGTGGTGGACAAGACAGACCGCGTCCCTCCCACTTCCTTCTAGATGCTTTCCTTACTGCAGATGTTGGAGCTCCCAATACCTCGTCTCTCAGCCTCTCTAGCAGCTAGAATTCTACATGAAAAAAAGCATTATTCATTTGAGTCTTGGAAGGTGGAAGGGCGGTGAGGCCACGTTCTTGCTGCTCTAGCTGTTTTTGCCGGTAGATGAGGTCCTGGAATAGGGTTTTCCCCGGCAGCAGCACCGGGTGTTCAGTCTCTGTGTGTTACTGGTTCCTATGGGGCTTTGGGGTTACATCCTTGACCTTAGTCCCAGCAGCAGCCTCCTGAGTCTCGCTACCCGATTGCGGCAGAAGTGGCGGCTCCACCCGGAGGGTCATCTCTGAGGCTTCATTATAAAGTCTGCTCCTCGGGTCCATCCAACGGCTTTGCAAGCACCTTATTCCCTGTTGGCTCCGTCTGCTCAGGCTGCGGGGAAAATACCCCAGACTGCGTGGCCTGCACCGCAGGCACTTACTGCCTCAGTTCTGGAGGCGGAAAGCGCAGGGCGCGGGCCCTCTTCCTGGAGTGCAGACCGCTGCCTTCTTGCTGTCGCCCGGCCTTTCCTTGGGGGGCTGGGGTGTAGAAAGAGAAATCTTTTTCTCTTCCTCTTCTTGTAAAGCCACCAGACCTGTAGGATTAGTACTCCACCTTTATGGCCTCGTTTAACCTTAATTATCTCCTAAAAGCCCTGTCTCCAAATACACTCAAATTGAGGATTAGAGCTTCAACATATGAATGGGGGGGGGCACAATTAAGTCCATTGCACCTTCATTAAGTAATTAAACATCCTTCTGCATAAAGCACCTACAGTGGTTTTTCCTTCTTTCCCCAAATCCTGACTTTACCCATGAACTGGACAAAGCAGAACACTTGGTATTTTCATGCTCCATGTCTTTGGGCCCAGCGGGCCTTTCCTCTCTCTTTTTAAAGATTTTATTTATTTATTTTTAGAGAGAGGGGAAGGAAGGAAGAGAGGGAAGCATCAATGTGTGGTTGCCTCTTGCTTGCCCCCTACTGGGGACCTGGCTCACACCCCAGGCATGTGCCCTGACTGGGAATCAAACTGGCGACCCTTTGGTTCACAGGCCAGCTCTCAGTCCACTGAGCCACACCAGCCAGGGCCCCAGTGGGCCTTTTATAGAATTCCCTTCCACCATTGTAAATCTTTCAAGGCCCCTTCTTTGTGGTGCTTCCCTGATCCCGCTCCTACCCCCCTTTGTCTGGGTTCGTGCTTCTGGCATTTAGCACTTGGTATGTGTTATTTATGTACGTCTAACAACCCCCGCTCTCAGCAAGATAGTCTCTCGAGGGCAGGGGCTGTGTCTTAGTTTTCATGCACACCCTAGTGCCTATATAGTAGGCGTATATAGTGGCATATAATAGGTGCTCAGTAAACATTTGTTGAGTGGCTCGATGCCCTCTACAAGTAGGGCAGGGTTGGGTACAACTCCCTAGGTTGGGTAGTCTCCCTAGGTTGGGTAGTCTAGGTTGGGTAGTCTGGAGACTCCTAAGCCCCCTTCCCGGGACACCCAGCCTGACTCCCCTGCCCTGATTGCTTTGCCCACCTCTCTGGAACCCATACTTAGGAATGGGAGAAGCTAAGCTCCGAGGAGGAGAAATGAGCAATCCAGGTTCCTAAGCTTCAAATTTCAAGCCTCCAGTTCTGCCAAGATTATCCAGGTCCTTAAAGCCATATTTAATTGCCAACATGAGAAGGTGTGAAGGGAAAATCAAACTTAGCATCATGGGGAGAACCCAGGAAGTGGACCGAGGAGGTCTAAGTGCTCGGGGCCTGGCCTAGGTACTTACCAGCTCTCTGACCGCCAGTGAGTCATTTCCCTTCTCTGAGTACCAGTTTCTCCATCTGCAGAATGGGCCCACTAGATCTGTCTTGTTCCCTTTGAAGTGAGAATTGAATTAGTAAATGGATTAGTAGGGCTGATTACTTTGGGAAGGGAAGCTTAGGGTGGTACATGCTACTGTAACCTGGAAGCAGAATGTTAACCAGAGGTCATCCAGACCCCTAAACACAGGCATAGGAGGGAGGCAGACCTGCTTCCAGGTTCTGGCCTGCTTGAGTGTGGTTGGTAGGGAAATAATATGGGTGTAATAATTTATAGTTTTAATTTGAATATTTCACCTAAAATGTCCTATGGTGTACTTGAGTATGATACTGTTATGTTACAGAATGGCATGCTTATGAGTTTGTAATAAAAAAAAAAAAAACCTCATTTACTTTACTCCATAACTCAGGGGGCGTTATTTGTGCTGGACCGCCCCCCCCCCCGCCCCCAGTCTACGAGGCTGGGGCGGGGCACTGGCCTCCACAGGTGGAGGGGGTGTGCACCTCAGCTCCCTGTGTCCTCACTGCGTCCCCCTGGACAGGTCACTCAAGCTCTTCGTCTCTAAGGTGCGCATGCCAGTCTTCCTCCTCAAAGGGTCGGCGGGTCAGATGAAGTAGTAAATGAAAAGTCACTTCGCTTCATGGGCACTCAAAATAGTCTTGTATTGGTTTTTCCTCCTCTCTCTAGCACAGGCTGGCGAGGAGGTTTTCCCGGGGAAATTGGGGCAGATACCAGACTTCCAAGACCTGAGGTGTTCAGGAAGCTTTTCCCTAAGGCTTGGTCACTCAGATTAACCGGTGAGGAATTCTGTGGCCTGAGAGCTGGCAGTATGGAGGGATAAATATGGAAATGCTGGGTTAAAGTCAAAATATACAAGGGGACTTCAGTTTTGGGAACAGAACGACAAGGCCCATTTAGAGCTGGGACTGACCCATCATCTCCACGTATCTCTCTTTTGACACCCCCCCATCTCTAAGCACCCCAAAAGGAGAGAAGCTGACTCCTTAGGAAGTAAAAAAAAAAAAGAGATTAGGACCTTAGCTGAGCCCACTGAATATCTGCTTTCATTGGGAGGGGACTCAATGTTGAGGCAGCTTCTCGGGGGACCCCAAGGATGGAACTGGGAGAGGCAGGTCCTACCTTGTGGATGGGAGTCACTGGGAAAAGAAGAAAACACGCTTCCCTCCTCCCTCCGGGAAGCTTTCCTTCCCAGCAGCTGGTGCCCCAAGGATCCCCCCCTCCATCCCAAGCCCTTCCCTTAGAGAGAGCCTGCTGAGCCTGGAATGAGAGGAATCTGAACTACAAACAGACCTCCCAGAGGCACCCCCAATTCTCCTCTAGCCGCTTCCAGCCAGCAACAGGCTGGCTTCCTGGAGCGGAGACCAAGAGGCAGGGCTGGGGTTCGGGCTGGGGAGAAGGGGCCTAGGTGGGGGTACTCTTTTCTTGGAGGGGGGGGGAGGGAAGGACTGAGGACAGAGTAGGAACTAGGCCATAGAAGGACCATATTTTCTAAGCCAAAAACCAGAACCAGTGCAAGTGTACTTGCAGGGACTGTGGGATGATGGGGTTGAAATCGAGCCTGTCCTAAAATAATCTGAGCTGTTGAGTTTCCCAGCCTAGGAGTGACAAGCAGTCACCCAAATATAACCCAGTAGGAGAGAAAGAACCCAGTCAGTCCCCTCCCCACCCCCGCTCCTTGGATTCTCTCTCTCTGCGCATCTGAAGTGGTCGGTTGTGGTGGGCCAGGAAGGGTCTGTCGGCCCCGCAGGAGCCAGGCTCCCCTAGTCCTCAGTCTGGGCTGCATCAGTGAGTCTGAGAAGGCTGTGAACGAGCTCTGAGGAGTTGGGGGCAGGGGCTGGAGTGAGTGAGAGAAAAGATGGAGAGAGACCAGCCAAAAGGACCGAAGGCACAGAGCCAGAGGGGCCCCCTCCTGCCTGCCACACTTCCCCAGACTCTGGCCTCCTGCCTGCTGTCCCTCTAGAATCCCTACCCCCACCTGGACCCAGCTTGGGGCTTTGATCTGAGTTAGCCAGGGCTGTTAGTGCCCATGGATGGCCAGGCAGTGTATTAGAAGGGGAAACCCTGGGGAGGTGACCGGGGAGGAGAGGCTGCTGGAGCTGGAAGCCGCCTTAGGCGCGATGACCTCTTTGCGGGGGCTGCTCTCTCCAGCTTGTATAACACAGCTCCTGCCAAGGGTGGTATAGAAAGGCACAGAGCCCGCAGCGGGCCGGGGAGGCTGCTGAAAAGGCAGCTTACTGGCTTCCTGCTGGGTGAGATGGATTAGGGGCCTGTGGGGAGGGAGCCAGGCTGTGAGAAAGGCACTGGCCCAAAGCCAGCGCCCCTTGGCCAAAGGCCCTCTGGGATCAGGAGCCCCTGGGTGTCTGGCAGGCGGGAAGGGGCGGGGGAGTGGGAGGGGTGGTCAGCCCTATCCACCTGGCCAAGGGGCCCAGCCAGGGTGATATACTGGAATGAGGAGGTACCATGGAGTCCCCAAAATAGAGGGGAATAGGAAGGGGTGGGGGGGAGACACTCCTGGACGAACTAGCCAACTGCTAGTGGGAAAAGGGAGGAGGGAACAAACTGATTTGCCCAGTTGTCTCACCTGTGTCTCCTTGCTGCCTCCCGGAGAATAGTTTCCTCTCAGAGGTTTCCAGGGTGGGTGGGGAGTGGACAACCCTTCCTACCTCCAGCCAGCCGTCTGCTTTTCAGGGACCCCAATGTGGAACAGAATGAGGGGAGCCACATGGTCCTAAAGTTTTCACACAAGCATCGGTTTAGGGGAAGGGCCCCGGCGGCCACCAAGACAAGCAAGCTGTGCAAATTAGAAACCTGAGTGGTGCCTGGGTTATGGCGGCCAGCGCTGACCGTGGTCTCTATTGTGTAATCTGAGAGATGGGCTCTCTGAGGCCCCCGGGTGGAGTGGGATGAGTACTGGTAGAGGAGCCAGAGGCTCTGCCTTCCCCTCTGAATTTTTAAAAAATATTTTTAAAATTTATTTTTAGAGAGGGGAAAGGAGGGAGAAAGAGAGGGAGAGAAACAGCAATGTGTGGTTGCCTCTCACGTGTCCCCCACTGGGGACCCGGACCGCAACCCAGGCGTGTGCCCTGACTGGGAATCGAACCAGCGACCCTTTGGTTTGCAGTCTGGTGCTCAATCCACTAAGCCACACCAGCCAGGGCTCCCCTCTGAATTTTGATTTCACCAAAAGAAAAAAATCTGTTCCCCTTAGCATATTGTGAAGAGCTGACGTGCATTCTGGAACCTGAAAAGTGCTGTAGGAATGTGACATGCTGTTAGCCCTGGAGTGTGCGTGTGTGTGTGTGTGTGTGTGTGTGTGTGTGTGTGTGTGTGTGTGTGTGGAAGGACGGATGTTCCAGGGAAAGATACTGAGAACCAGGGACTGCCCTGCGGGGTACTTTGCATCTCTTTATATCTTCACAAGAACTTTAACAGCATGATACCATTGTCCCTATTCTACAGATGAGAAAACTAAGGCTCAGTAGGTTATGTGATTTCTTGTCCAGGTTTATAGAAACTCGTAAAATGGGGCATCCAAATGAGAAGGCAAGACTCTCTGGTCTTAAAAAAGTTATGTGGCCCCAGGGTCTGAAAGCATTCTTCCTACGTTTGAAGGATTTCTCCTGAAGTTTGATTCCTTCTCCTGCCTGGCTGGGCTCAGGCAGGAAGCCAGCTTAGATCCTCAAGACCCTTCCCACTCCCCACAGTACAAAAGGTTCGGAGGTTGGCAGAGTGGATGAGGAAGCCTGAAAGGGGGCCCAGCTGACCAGATAAGGTACATGTGGCCACTGGGGCCGTTCCCTGGGGACAAGGGGCTCTGGAGGTGGGTGCTTCTAGCTCAGAGCATCACTGAATCGGAGCTGCCCTGTCTCCCCGCTCAGCTGGGCCAGCCCCCTTCTTTGTGCTCAGTTTTTTCCCACAGCCCAGCAAGGGGGTGCTGGGATCCTGGGCCCACTCCCTCCTGCTGGGAAGCACCCCATCAAGCCCCACCATAAAAAGCTTGAGAATGGAGGAGGGAGTTGTCCTCACTCCGAGGAGGCCTCGGCACCCTTCTCCCTTTCTGGGGAACAAGAAGCTTGCTAATGGCTTGGGCCCCTTCCTCAGCCCCTGGCCCCAGCCCTGGCTCCCCCAGACAAAAAGCTGCTTTACATGAGAAGAGCAGGCTGGCCTGGCCTTGCCTGGGCACTCAAAGAGGCGGTAGCCCCTGACAGCCGAGAGACTGCCCCTTCCCCCACACCGAGGCCTTGTTTAGTTGCAATTAGCAATTCTTTGCAACCCACGGGGTTGAGGGGGACAAGCGCCCTCACCTCCCAAACCCAGCCTGGGCTCCCCTGCCCCCTCCAGTCCCCGTCTCACTGCCCCATCCCCAGCTCTCAAACTAGTATGTTGGCTTCGTTGGAATTGTCCAAAGACTGAAGCATCCAGAGGAGCCAAACCAAGGGTGGGGGTGGGGTGAGGCTGGGATGGCCTAGGCTGGGGGACCCCCTCCTCACTGCCTCAACCCACACTGCCCCTTCCCTCTGCTCTTCCCACTTGCCCACCCTCCCCATCCCCACTCAAAATTAGGCTTAGCTTTGGGTCAGTAGGAGGGGAGAGATGGAAGGAAGAGAAGTTTTTAGAGATTCGAGCACAAGGAGAGGGTGAGTTGGTGGTATAGGGCACGGGTGGTGAGGGAGGGGAGGAGGCTTGTCTCAGTAAAGTCAGGACTCACTTCTCCCCTGGCTGGCCCAACCCTTGATGCTGCAATTTGGATGGTGCAGACTGGCAAATGAAAACTTAGAGATAGAATCCCAGGACCCCTTTTAGATTCCCACAATCCAGCCCTTGGTGTCTGGTCTCTGCAGAGAAGAGTTCGGGGTACAAGTGAGGGAGGGAGAGGGGAGAGGTCTCCAAGCCCTTTATCCCCAATTAGTTGTTTCCTCCTTTCTGTCCAAGTCTCTGGTAGGCTTTTTCTGTCACCACTAGGGGGAGCTCTAGGTACAGTGGGGGCTCCCAGGCCTGCAAGGAGTGGGGATATCCCTCTAGGTCTGCGCACTTCCCTACACCCACCTGGATTTCCTTTCCCCGTGGAGGAGAGTGAGCTTACCTGGAAGAGAAGAGCTCAAACTCCAATGGGATTCTGTCTCGGCTTTAAAGTGTATGTTGGGGGGCGGGGGTGAGACGTCCAACACTGGTTCAGCTGGTGACCAAGGGGTGAGGCAAGGTTGCAGGACCGAGGGAGTCTCCCCTCTCCAGTGCAGCTTCTTTTTGGAAGAGTTGGGGATTCCTGGCTGGTACAGTGGTGGTGGTAGGGGGGAGGGGGGCAGGCATCTCCTAGGGGTCTTCCCGGCTTATGAAAGGAATAGGGCAAGGGTGACTTACGGGCAGAGCAGGAGGTCCGCGGCTGAGCTGAGATGAACTAGGTTCTTTTGGGTAGCCCTCTCCCATTTTCAGTATTAATACTACCCTACCCAGGCAAGTGTGGAGGGGCGTATAGTTTAGGCTTGGAGAATAAGAAAAGAGTATCTGACAGCTTTACCAACCTCCAGTGGGCTCTCAAAGCTCACATCCTGAGAACCTCACACCAGAACCAGGGAGGAAACTGAGACTGGATGGAGGCCCCAGGTGGTTCTAGGGAAAGACTCACTCAGCTTGTTTCCTGTGGAGTTTGTACACAGTCCCCCTTTCCCGTCAGAAACCCCCAACCTCTGTTTGGAAAGAAAAAATGCCCCATAAATGAAGAAGGGATGTGACTCTCTACCCAGAGCTGAGGGGTCCAGGGGGATAAATGGGCGGAAAGGAAAGCGAGCCCCTTGCCCCGGGCGAGAGATGCAGGGTTGCTCTCCTCTCGCCTCCAAGACCTGTCTAAGGAGAGTTTTCCTGTTCTGCCTGGATTCCAGATCCTCAGAAGGACTGGGGGCTGCTGGGTATCTGGACACCTGGGATCCTGCCTTCTTCAGCTGCTCAAGTGCTTGGGTCTCTGGACCTGCGAAGCCTGTGAGGCCCTCGTGGCCACCTCCCTCCCCTGGGAGGAAGGAATTTAATGGGGGTCAAGTGTTGGAGCTCTGGGCAGGAAGCAGTTGTGAGCCAAAGGCAGGAAATTCTCCTCAAGAGCCATCCTCCCACAAGCCAGCCTCCTTGAAGGGGTTTGTTCATTGCGCTCCCCTCCTGGAGCAGCGAGGAGGGAGGACCTGGGACGGGGAAAGAAACTGGGGTGGAGGAAGGAGGAGGCAGGGCCTGCCACTCACTTCCCGCCCGCCCGCTCTCCCATCCCTGCTGGAGCCTCTTGCTGGCAATTTCCCCAGTCCTTCCAGGCCCTTCCCAACCTGGGGTGTCTGGAGCTCCATCCTGCCAAGGGCCTTTGGCCCCACAGGCAAAGTTCCTCCCTGTAGAGGTCTACCAGCCTCGGCTCCCTCTGCTCATCCTGGGAACCCTGGATGCCCCAGCCTCTCCGGTTGACTTGGGGGTTCCCTCTTTGCAGCTTTGGCCTCTGCTGTCCCCACTGCTTTTCTCTCCAGAACCAAACCCTACAGACCTTTGGAAGTCTGACTTGAAGTTGCTTCCATGGTGAAACGTCCCTGGTTTCCTAGGCCACTTTGTTCTCACTTCTCAGGACACAAACCACATTTTCCCTTGTTTTAAAATTATTTGAGATCCTATCTATCTTTTCACTGGGCTGAGGGCTCCTAGGACTCTGCCCCACAGAAATAGAAGGTGAGCCACTTATGCCACTTAAAATACTCTAGTAGCCATATTTTAAAGGTCATTTATGTATTTATTTATTTTTAGAGAGCGCAGAAGGAAAGGAGAAAGAAAAGGAGGGAAGCATCAATGTGTGGTTGCCTCTCACGCACCCCCAACTGGGGACCTGGCCCACAACCCAGGCACATGCCCTGACTGGGAATCGAATCAGTTACCCTTTGGTTCTCAGGCCAGCACTCAATCCACTGAGCCACACCAGCTGAGGGCCTAGTAGCCACATTTTTAAAAAGTTAAAAAAAAAAAGGTGAAATTAACTCTAATAAATATATGTGATTTAACCCGATATAGCCAAAATCTTATATTCAAATTAGGTGTTTGGAATTTAGTGTGTATTTTGCACTTACAGCACAACTCAGTTGGGCTCAGTCCTGTGCTCCATGGTCACATGGCTAGTGGTTGCTGTAGTAGAGAGCCCTGCATGGAGATCAGGAACGGAGGCCCAGGTCCACGCTAAAAGTCCAGATTGCATCTTGTTTAAAAAGCCCAGTTATTGAAACCAGACTGCTCGAGCTTGAATACTAGCTCAACTACTAACTGGGCCCTTAGATATGTCCCTTAAGCACCCTGTACCTTAACTGTCTCCTGGATAAAAATTGATCTAACAAGCACCAGAGGGTTGTTGTGAGGATTACGTGAAGTGCTTAGAAGAACAGCTGGCACACAGTAGGTGCTCAGTCAAGGTTAACATGTCTTCATCTCTGTATGATGCTAACCTTGGCCTCCCAAAATTAGTGAAAGACTGAATGAAAGAAAGAGTTCTTTGCTCTGCTGCAGATCAAGGCACAATAAGCTGGGCAGAGTTAGCGAGTTTTGTCTGGAGAAGTTGGAACAGGACTGAGGGAGAAGGGCTGTGGGTGGCTGGCTGGCAGGAAGCTCCAGGTTTACAGATGTGCTGCCACAGACTTTGGAAACAGTTACACAGCTGCATAAGGCTGCAATGATTCATGGCTGAAAGGAAGCTTCTGAGATTCAAAGTAGGGAGGTCTAAAGCCCTGGAAACATCACAAAAGACCTTATGGAGCGGGGTGAGGTTTGGAAAACCAGGCAGCAACGGGTGATGGGAGTTCGTTGAGTGCGTGGAGACAGAGACTGGCTGGGACAAACGGCCTTTGCAAGTACCCTTCCTCCCTCCCTTAGCTAGGGTGGTTCTCCTCGAGAGAAAGGTCTGAGAGCCACATTTTGAGGCTACAGCGCCCTCTGCTGGATTTGGAGACCTGGGGCAGCAGCAAAAGTGAGTGGTGTTATAGTTTAAGGACCAGGGTGACCAAATTCTGTGCAGGGAAAGTTCTGTGCCAGATACAGACCTTCCTCATATATAGACAGTTCTGAGAAGATCACACAATCAAAGTCCCTTGACAAGAATGTAGGAAGTTTATGTAAAATGAGCAGTCCCTGGAGTGTAATGACTTATTGGATCATCTTTATTTTGCTCAGTTGGCGTAGATACATGTATTCTATATTAATTTTACATCACAATCCTCTAGAGTTATAGTGCTGTTAGAGGCAAATAATAACAAAAGTAATAGTAACAACAATACTACTAATAGTAGTAGTAGCAGCTAATGCTTATGTATCCCTACTATGTGCCAGGTACTATTATTTTATGGATGAGAACTGAGGCACAGAGAAGTTTACATCACCTGCCTAATGTGACGCAGCTGACAGATGCCGGAGCCAGACTCAACTGCGCCCTCTGGCTCCGGAGTGTGTGCACTGAACCATCGCGCCACCTGCCGCTTCTTTGGGATAATCAAGGCCACTACCCCCTTGTGTGAGAGACGGTCTGTCTGCGCCCTCCATGAACCTAGACCTTTCTAGTTCTGTTTCTGATTCACTGAACACTGGCCAATAATATCTTTTTAAAAAAGATTTTATTTATTTTGTTTCTTAGAGAGTAAGAGAGGGAGAAAGAGAGGGAGAGAAACAACATGTGGTTGCCTCTCATGCGCCCCCTACTGGGGGCCTTGCCTGCAACCCAGGCATATACCCTGACTGGGAATCAAACCAGAGACCCTTTGGTTTGCAGGCTGGCACTCAATCCACTGAGCCACACCAGCCAGGGCAATGATATCTTTTTTAAATTGGGGCTAACCCTTGTTGATGTCTTTGTGCTCTAAGTCCACCGCAGGCACTGTGCTGAGCACACTACTGGGTGACCTCACTGAAGTCCCGTAATGGCTGTATAAGATGATGACCTTTTACAGATGGGCAGGGGTATTCGTTTTCTATGGCTACATAACAAATGACCACAGCTCTAATGGCTTAAAACAACGCACATTTATATCTCACAGTTTCTGTAAGTTAGAAGTCCAGGCATTCCCAGCACAAGGAGAAAATGGTTTTCTTTCTTTTCTTTATATTGTATCTGTATGAGAAGATGGATGTTAGCTGAAACTCTGGTGGTAATAATTTCACAGTGTATGTCAATCAAATCATCATGCTTGCTGTATGGCTTGAACTTATCCATTTAGGTATGTCAGTTATTTCTCAATGAAACTGGGAAAGAAAAAAAGTCCAGATGTGGCTCAGCGTGTCCTCTGCTCAAGCTCTCACGTGGCAGCAATCAAGGTGTTCTTATCTGGCCGTTTGACTGGAGAAGAAATGTTTCTGAATTTAATCAGATTATTGGCAGAGTTTATTTCCTCCTGGGTATGAGGGTCTCAGCTTCTTGCTGGCTGTTCGCTGAAGGCAGTTCCTTTCTACCTGGGCTTTCCCCATGTATCAGTCAGGGTCCTTTAGAGAAAAAGCACCAGTAGGATGCATGTGTGTGTGTGTGTGTGTGTGTGTGTGTGAGAGAGAGAGAGAGAGAGAGAAGATATTTATTCCAAGAAATGGCTTACATAATTGTAAGGGCTGGCAAGTATGACCTTTACTCACATTACCGAGAATAATGTCCTCTACTTAAAGTCAACTGATTGTACCTGGCCATCATGGTTTGGTTGGTTGGAGGGTCATCGCATAACCCAAAGATTGCTGGTTTGGTTCTGGGTCAGGGCACATGCCTGGGTTGCGGGCTCGATTCTCCGTCCCCAGTTGGGGTGCGTACAGGAGGCAGCCAATTGGTATTTCTCTCTCACATTGATCTTTCTCTCTCTTTCTCTCTCTCTCTCCCTCTAACCCCCTCTCCAAAATGAGAATAAAATATACTTTGAAAAAAAAATCAGCTGATTATAGATATTAACTATGCCCACAAAATACTTCCACAGCAACACCTAGAAAGGGTGTGATGAATAACTGGGTATTATTACAGCCTAGCCAAGTTGACACTTAAAACTGACCACCACACCTAACATAGCCACTCGCATCTCCAAGCCAGCAACTCCCTCTAGAGTTGGGAGCGATATCCCATCTGCTTTGCCATATTCTATAAAGTTAGAAGCAAGTTGTGGGTTTCTGCCCACAATACAGGGAAGTGAACACCAGGAGATGGGAGCATCTTAAAAGCCTGCTTGCCAAAGATGCTAAGACTCAGAGAGCTTAGGTAGAGCTTGGGGTCATGCAGGCTTAACGCTGGTGCTATGTTAATGGCTCTGCAACAACCGCCCCCTCTTCTTGCTGGTTCCGCTTCCATGCGCTAGTTCAAGTATATGCCAAGGTTCCCATCTTTCTGTCATACTCTTTTCTAAAAGAACTTGGCCTCTCGTAGTTTCAACTATCACGTGCAGGCTGGGGGTACCCAATCTTGTCCTCCTGGCTTCAGATTATCTGGTTCTTATCTTATTTCCACTCGGGGGTCAGCGCATCTCAAACAGTGCGGTGCAAAGACCCTGGTCTGGCGTCAGCCTTGGCTCAGCCCCAGCTCTTTGAGGATCTTGGCAAGTGCCTGGACCGCTGCCTCTCCATCTCCTGGACTCCTCCCTTCTCACGTCCCCACAGCCGAGCTCCTCCATTTGCTCTTCTCATGTCTGCCCACCACTCCTCACTGTGTTTCGGTGACATCTCTCGCGTAGCTCTCTGCTACTTTCATGTCCCCTTTCAATCCATTTTGCACAGCGGCTGGAATGAGCAGGCCACCCACTCCTGAAAACTCCTCAGTGACTTTCCATGGCTCTTGGCATAAACGGTGAGCTCCTTAGTCTGACCCATAGATGACTTTCCCTTCATTAATCATTTATATTGTACATTTTAATTCTCTTTTGTTAACCTCCCTGGACATTATTATTATTGTTTCTATAGTCAATGCTTGTTCAGATTTATGAACATATCTTTATTCCTCACTTCTTTTTAAAATTATCTTCATTGATAAATCTGCCATTTTAAGTGTACATTTCAATAGTCTTTAGTATATTCACAAGGTTGTACAACCATCACCACTGTTTAATTCCATGAGATTTTTATCACCCCCAAAAGAAACCCTTTCCTCCTTAGCAGTCACTCGCATGTCTTTCTTCCCTAGTCTCTGCCAACCACTGCTCTACCTTCTGTCTCTATGGACTTGCCCGTTCTGCATTTTGCATAAATGGAATCATACAATATGTGGCCTTTTGTGTCTGGCTTCTTTCATTTAACACAACGTTGTCGAGATTCATCCATGTCAAAGCGTGGATCAGTTCCTCATCCCCATTTATGGCTGAATAATATTACCCTGTATAGGTGGGCCACATTTTGCTTATCCATACGTCTGTTATTGGGCACCTGGGTTACTTCCACTTTCTGTGCATTGTAAATAGTGCTGCTGTGCACATTTGTGTCGTCTTCGCTCCTTCTTGCATCTCGGGCCTTTCATCTGGGATCACTTTCTTTCCGTCTGAATTGCATCCTTTAGAATTTCCTTCATTGACGCACTGCGGATGGCAAACTTTCTTAGTTTTTACTTGTTTGAAAATTCACTCTTGAATTCTATGTCAGAAGTTTGTTTGTGTGTTTTTTCCAGCACCTTCAAGATACCATTCCACTGTCTCCTGGTTTCCATTATTGCTGTTGAGAAGGCTGTTGTTAAGATTTTCTTTCTCTATTTGGCATTACAAATTTTCATTGTGATGTATCTACCTGTGGATTCTATTTTATTTATCCTGCTTGGGATTCTTTGGGCTTCTAGAACCCGTGGGCTGACACCTCATCAGTCCTGGAAAATTCTCAGCCATTATTTTTCAAATCTTTCCGTTGTCACGTTCTCTTGTCACTTCCTTTAGAATTCTGACTAAACTATGTTGGACCTTTTCAATGTTTCTCAATCTCTTCTCTCCTTTCGCCCTTCTTTCCTGCGCTCTGGGCCATTTCTTCCGCTTTATCTTCCGAGGCCTTTCTGGGATCTACTTTCCCTTAGGCTTTGCCCTGGAAATTCATAATTCTCTTGCCGAAAATCTGTGATATTGTTAAGGACATATAAACAAGTCTTTTATACTAGCATATGTAGTTGTTTTAGGTGGGAAAGTTGGTCTGAATAACTTAGCCCATCGTTCGGGAAATGGAAGTTCTTTCATCCTCCTCATTCCCTCTGCTTGGTGTATATTCTCCCTTCCGGGTTCCCCAGATTGGAGCCATTCTCCAAGGACTTCCTCCAATTCCAATTTTTCCACCAGCCCTTCCTCTTCCTGCCCCTTTTGAGCTTTCCTGCCCCCAAACTGGAACTAATTGTCTCTCATTCAGTGGCAGCAACTGGTGACTTCTCCTGCATTGTTAACTCATCAACAACTTAAGGATTGATTTATTGTCTCCTACACTAGATTGATCAGCTCAGGAGAGGTGGGGATAGCCCCAAACAGTGGCTCCAAATCCTGGCACATTAGAGGGTTTAGTGAGGATGGGGGAGGTTTGGGTTCAGTAGATTTGAAGCACTTTCTGGTGTCTGACCAGGCATTTGGGGGTGAGGGTTAAGATCCCTTCCCCCAACACTGCTGCATTAAACCCCTATTGGCCCCAAGGGACCTCCTTCCCGTAGCTGCAGGCTGCTCGGAGAGGGAGCTTCCCGCCTGGAAACCCTATTTTCTGAGCTATACTTGGGGCAGGTGAGGAGTCCCCAAGGCCATTGCATTGCCTCCGCACGACGGTAGGTGGCAGCACACGCATTCTCATTGCAGCCGTGAGAGCTGCGTGCGCTCTGCTGGGTTCAGCCAGGACCTAACAGGGCACAAAGGAACGTGGTTGCCTCTAGTTGGACCTCCTCTTAGTCCTCAATGCCCAAAATAGAGTACAGTAAACAACCTCTTCTCCAACCTCTCCCTGTGCCCTCTTTCACTTGGCCTCGCTCTAGGCAATCCCCACCGAAGTCCAGTGTCCAGTCCAGTGTTCCTTTGCCCTTTTTGTACCACCTGCTGAAATGCTCCCCCCAACTTTTTTTAAATTTAAGAAAAAAACCTTCACCAGAGAATGTGTTTGTTGATTTTAGAGCGAGAAGAAGGGAGAGAGGGAAGGGGAGGGGCGGGGAGAGAGAGAGAAACATGGATGTGAGAGAGAAGCATTGATTGGTTGTCCCCTTATGTGCCCCGACCTAGGATCAAACCCGCAACCTTTCGGTGTCTGGGAGGACGGTCCAGCCAAGGCAGCCACCTGGCCAGAGCCAAACGCCCGCTCTTTCAATCCACGCTCCTAACCATTCTCAGCTGAAAATATTTTTTGTTGGTTTTGTTTTCTGAATTGGCTACAATGACCTTAACCTTCGTATATGATAATACGTGCTGAGAGAAGTATGCGAAAGAAGAGAGAGGGCATTAAAACAAGCGTAGAGTTCTGAGTACGGAGTCCTGTGCGACGCGCCTGGGCCCCCGCCTGGCACCATCTGCCCCAGTTTATAGCACCCTGCTCTCAGCTCAAATGTCGCCTCTTTCAGAGGTGTCACCTGATTGTTGCTGAATTCAAGTAGCCTCGCCAGTGCCTCTTTATCACTTCACCCTCAGTCACACCACCTTTCCAGCACCTGGCCATCTCTGAAATAATGTCGTTTGTTTACTTGGGTATTGTTTCCTGTCCCCCATGCCCCTCAGGGAAGGACCTGTCCTGTCGTACTCTCCAGCACTTAGAGCAGGGCTGCGTCAAGCCAGGCACATGATAAATATTTGATGAAAAAAGGAAACAGTATGCTGAAGAATGCACTCCAGGAAGTTGGTCTAGCATAGTGGCCACCAACCACCAGGGAGTCCTATGGCCAGCAAGGTTTTTTCTTTTTTCCTCGTTACCAAACAGGCACCGGCCTGGAGCGGGATCTGCCTCAGGCCGGCCTGTAGTGTGCAGGTTCTTGACTTCATGTGGGAAGGATTTCACAACACAAGTCCAGGTGATTTTGAGAGTATGTTTGTTTAAGCTGGGGGCCGTGAAACAGAGGAAGGGCTTAGGGTGGAAGAAGTAACAGGAGAGCCTAGGCGGGGCTGCTTTGGCTCTCTAGAAACCTTATAGGAACGGAGTGAGCTAAGGCAGGGCTGCTGTTAGCTCACCGGGAAGTCAGGGGAAAAGGTGGCCCTGGGCATAGCGTCACCTGGCAAGCCCGGGTCGAGCTGCTGCTGCCCACTGTTCCCCTGGCTGCAAGTCTCCCCGAGACCATTAGAGTTGAGGAAGAAATAAAAAGTTCACATGTGAGAAGGGGCACGGGTGTGCTCCAGGGTGAGCCTGGGCGGTGTCTTTGTTCTGAGGGCTTTTTATCTTTATTTCTGTGAGAGAGAATCTTCGGGGAGGGTTTTAGCAGAATATTCATGAGCTTCCCATATTTTTAATATGCTGATGCATCAGAATGAGCTCATAGAGGGCTTGGGGAATATTCTTTGGTCCGCTGTGATGTTTTACTTTTATCTTGAGTCTGTCTGGGTTTTAATGGGGTTTTTTTGTTATTTATTCCCCTGAATTCATCTGTCCTTGGGTTTAGCTGGCACAGATGACATTAATTGGGTCTCTGTCCTGTATTTCCAAGACCAGGGAGATTTAAGCTATGTGTTCCTTCGTTAGGGAGGAGAGGTATAAACCATGTACTTTCAAGCATCCTTGATTAGGGGAGGTACCATAAGTTCTTGCGATTCTTCAGCTGGTTGTAAGTTACTCAAACTGTTTGGCCTTATTTAATTTCTTGCCTCAGTTTCCCCATTCCACTTGCCCAGGAATGTTCCCAGCTTCTTGCCATGCTGCCTCACTCTGAATTGAATTTTAATGACTTTGGGCATTCTGAATGTGTAGGGCTCCTCTCTTCCCTCTCCTTGATTCTATCCCAATTCACACACTGAAATTCCTGTCTTTCTGCTGGGTGAGCAGGGATGGCCAGACCATGTGTGAATCTTATTAGCTCTGTGACCATGAACAATTTATTTGACCTCTCTGAGCCTTTCTGCTTCATCTGCTCAGTGAGGATAATTATTCTAACAGCTGTTTGGATTATTTCCAAATTAAATAACACATCACCCACACACTGCATGTAAATGCTAAATGTTTAATAAGCGCCACTGTTGCTAGTTTGAGAGAGGCAGCGAGGAGACGGGAAGCACACAGGGCTCTGGTTCTGGCTTTTCACTTACTATCTGTGTGACTTTGGCCGAGTGACTCCGCCAGCCTGAGACTCCTGTTCTCTTCCACAGAATGGCTGTGATAACAGTGACAGCTGTTTCGCAGTATCTTTGGGATTATCAGAGAAAGTTCGAGATGAACGTATAAGGTGTTCTTACCTTTCCCTGATGGAGCATGGGGAGGGACCACAGGAGGAGCCCAAGAACAGTCCCCTCACGTGGCATGTGGCTACCAGGGGCCGGCTGTCTTTTGTGGTGTACCCTGGACCCCCCAGGAGACAGAGCTAGGTCCGCAAGGCCCAAACAGACACAGCTCTTGGTTTCACTATCCAAACTGCCTCTCTCCATGAGCAGAAAGGAACAAAAGTCTGATTTCACAGATAAGCAAATTACCTCCCCACCCCTGACAGTGTTCAAAAGATAAAAATAAAAAAGCCACCCGTTGTGCCTTCCAAGAAGTGCAGGTTCCAGCTGATGGGGGTCAGAACACATTCCCTCCAAATATGGCAGTGTGACATATGGCATATTTCAAGCTGAAGGAATTTAAAAAGTGGCCTGTGCAGGAAGGACTGTCTGACCTTCCCCTGAAGCAGGGCATAAAACCTTCCTGCGAGAGGTGCCTTCCCTACACCAGGAAGAAAGGGGCGTCCTTATCTCTGAAGACTAAGGACCACAGAAAGGAACATGAATGAACAGGACTTGCTAACTTTCCCCAGTTTACTATCCTTAGCTCGGGTTCCTGGCCTTGTCATATCTTTCCACCACTTCTCGCTCTTTATCCAACCTAGCACACCGCTACTCAGGTTTAACCATTTCTTCAGATCTTCGTTTCCTTAGGAAGGCTCTCATATCACTTAAAACTTCTATTAAGTAAATTTGCAATCTTTTCTCCTGCTAATCCGTCTTTTGTTACAGGGGCCCCAGTCAAGAATTTAAAAGGGTAGAGGAAAAAGACATTTTTCATCTCTTACACAGCTGTCCGTCCAGCCTCAGTGACCCGACACTTTCACGGGCTGGAGATTCAGAGTCGGTCCTGCTCCTGCCATTTGGCTGCTAAGAGTCTGACTTTGGGTGAGGGTGATGGGTGGGGACATCTGGAAGAAAAGTGGCAATTCTATATTCTTTCCTTGGTTCTTCTCACTGCCAATTCTTGTCATTTGGAGCCAACCACTTTCAACATTTTTCAGCTCATTCTTCCTTATTTTTATCATAGTTATTTCCAGGTATTTCTTATTTCTAAATAACATTGAATATGTTCATATTAATATTTGATTTTTTAATTTTTTATTTATTTTTTATTGTTGTTCAAGAACAATTGTCTCCGTAATACCCCCAATATTTGATTTAAAAAAAAGATGTAGACTGCCCTGGCTGGTATGGCTCAGTGCCCTGACTGGTGTAGGTCAGTGAATTGAGTGCCAGCCTTCAAATGGAAGGGTCGCAGGTTCGATTCCCAGTCAGGGCACAGGCCTGGGTTGTGGGCTGGGTCCCCAGTTGGGGGATCGAGAGGCAACAGATCAACGTATCTCCCACACATGGATGTTTCTCTCCCTCTCTCCTTCCCTTCCCCGCTCTCTAAAAATAAATAAATAAATAATTTTTTAAAATGTAGACATTATCTATTGAATTCCTATTATGAAAGAAGATTTAAATCTCTCAAATTATTCTCCTCCCACACCCACACAGTATACTTTTATAAAATATTTCTATTAGATGAATATTTGGTCTTTACATCATTGTGATTATAAATATTACTCGCAGTGAAACCACGTTGTCTAGTAGGCTTAGTACGATTGCGTTTCCCGTACAGTTTTCCTTCATGAAGTTAATGATCGTTTGTTTTTCATCTGCTTAGTTTTCTGCCTTCTTAGCACTAACACCCCCTCCACACACACACACTTTAGAGAAGTGCGAATCTCTTTCAAACCCTCTAGATGTCCCATCAGGTTTCTTTCTGGCTTGCCCACAGCCTTCCTGGAGCCTCTGTCCTCTGTGTCCTCCTGTTCTCATCTGGACCAGGTCCTCTGAGGCCCGCGGCTCCGCATCGCCCTGCGGCGTCTCTGCCACAGTCACCCTGGGAGTCCTCTTTGCCTTTTTGTCAGGCTGCGTCTCTGCTTTCTGGGTCTCCAGGCTCCCTTTTCCTTGTCTCTCTCCTTCGTTTTGCTGTAGAGCGTCCTCTAGTGGCTTCCAGAGAAAGAGTTCATGGGAAATATTTTTTTGGGGGTGCTTGCAGGTCAAAAATATCATTTTTCTCTGTCACAGTTGATGAGTGGTTGACTGGATATAGATTTCTAGGTTGGAAACCGTCCCTTCTCGGGATTGTCAGGGCATTACTTCTCATTCCCCTCCCCTCCGGTGTTTTGGAGAAGTCCAGCGTCGCTCCAATGCCCCGGTTCTTTATTCATGACCTATTTTTTCCTCTTCAGAAACCTTCAGGACTTTGTCTTTGACTCACGTGTCCTGAGGTTTCACAATGCGGTACCTGGCAGCAAGTTATCTTTAATTCATTGTGCTGGGCCCTCTCAATTTGGAAACTCAGGCCCTTAGTACTGGAATAGGTTTCACATTGTTTCTTTAATATGCTCCTCCTTCCATTTTCCCCATTCTTTCTGGAAATACCTACTACTCACATATCAGATTGATCCTCACATTTTCTTATCTGTTATTTCCCATTTTCCTTCTCATCCATTCAACAAATTCTTATTTAGTGCCTATGAGGTGCCATTCCTTATTCTAGGTGCTGGGGATATAGAAGGGAACAAAATGGAGAAAAAAAAATCCCTGTTCTCATGGAGTTTTTATTACATGTTAGAAAGTAATAAGTACTACCAAAATAAAATTAGGGAAAGAGGCTAGGGAATTTGGAATGCAGGACTCTGTCATTTTAAGTAGGGTGATCAGGGAAGATCTTACTTAGAAACTGACATTTGAATAAAGACGAGAAGATGAAGGGGCACCAAAGTGGATATCTGGGAGAGAACGATAGGCAGAAAGAACAGTATATACATGAGCCACGAAGTGGGGCAGGCAGAGGCAGGAGCAGACCCATAGACGAAGGTAAAGAGGTCAGTGTGTCCAGAGAGGTGGGAAGCAGGGGGCAAAGAGGAAATGAGGCCTGAAAAAGAAAAGAAAATGAGCCCTGGCTGGTGTGGCTCAGTGGGTTGAGCTCCGGCCTGCAAACCAAAGGGTTGATGGTTTGATTCCCAGTCGGGGCGCACGCCTGCATTGCAGCCCAGGTGCCCAGTGGGGAGCATGCAAGAGGTGGCCACACATTGATGTTTCTCTTCCTCTCTTTTTTTTTTTTAATTTTTTTTTAAATTTCCCCCCCTCCTCTCTTTCTCACTCCCTTACCCTCTGTCTAAAAATAAATAAAAAAGCTTAAAAAAGAAAATGAGATCTGAAAGGTGAGATTGTGGTAGGTGGGTATTAACTCCTGAATGACAGGGAAAACCACTGGAGGCTTGGGGCAGGAGACTGAGGTGACCTGATTGACTTTTTTACATGGTCACCATAGCACTTTTCTTGGGTGGAGGGGGACATGGCAGAAGCAGAACACTTAGTAGCTATTGCAGTAATTAAGGAGAAAGTGAAGGTGGTCTGGCCCACATTTTTACTGTTTTCCGGGAGATGTCCACAACGTTATTTTCTAACTTTTCTACTGAATTTTTCATTTCTGCTTGAGAAATTTTAACTTCCAAAAGTTACTTCTTAATATCTGGATATTCTTTTTTCTTTTTTTGGCATCCCATGCTCCCTGATGTGGTTCCTTGTTTCCTGATGTGGTCTTTTAGCGTAGTGAATACCGATTATAACTTTTGGATGGCTTCTTTTGCTGCTGCCATTATCTCTGGTTCCTCTGGATTCCTTTTTCTGTTTTGTTTTGGGGTGGGGAGTATCTTTATCTTTCTTGTTACAGGTTTCCTCCAAATGTCTGGTTATCTTTGGCAGCCATTCCTACACAACCAACAGCTGAGTGGAAGCTCTGTGTAGGTGAGGATTCCTGAATGAGGGGCCCTTCTGTGGGCTATTTGGGCAGGAACATGACCTTCACACTGGGGAGACCCCACCCTTTGCTCTAATTTTTAGGTACACGTTTTTCCCCAAGCCATTTCCCAGAGAGGGATCCTGGGGTCTCTTGCTGGAGAAGCCCCCTCTTTGAACATAATGTTGGTTGTTACCAAATCTTCATTTTCAGCATGGTATCTCCTTCCTTCGCTGTGCCAGGTATGTTAGTCCCTCTGGGTTAGCCTTCCCAACAGAGGACCCTCCAGTTTGCTGGGAAAGGGATTTAGAGTCTAACGGCTCTCTAAATTGCCTCCTAACCAATCCTCCCGTTTTCAGCCCATCCACACGCTCACCTTCAGTGGTACCTGGTCATTCCAATTCCTGAGCCTTTCTGGTACACTTCAACAGGATTCAACTTGTTTCCTGGCTTCCCCACTCCAGAACTTCGCTTTCTCCATTCTACTAAAGCCATTTCCATTTATCTATGCTCTTCAGCTCCCAAAACATTGACATCTCTTGTCTGGTATTGTCCCTTCTTCAAGTCTCTTTGTCTGTGTGAATTTATGCCTGTCTTATTCCTCTTTGGGGGGGCGATATTTTTTGTTTTTGTTTTTTTAAGATTTTATTTACTTATTTTTAGACAGAGGAGCAGGGTGGGAGAAAGAGGGAGAAAAACATCAATGTGTGGTTGCCTCTGGAGCACCCCCAACTGGGGACCTGGCCTGTGCCCCGACTGGAAATCGAACCAGAGACCTTTTGGTTTGCAGTCTGGTGCTCAATCCACTGAGCCACACAGCCAGGGCTGTCCTTCTTATACTTTTACTGTCATTTTAGTGGGGTTGGTAGACAGAGAATGGGTAATTGTGTCATGTGTAGCCACATCATTCAATCACCCACATTTACCCTCAAGTCTCTTTACAATATATAAATTCTGTGTTCTGCCTCTCCTTAGGTAGGGAGCTCTTTCTGTGCCTTAGAACTGTATTCTGCTTGGACTTGGGCTTGGGTGAGGCAGAGGGTAACAAAATAGAACATACAGACCTTTCCTCCAAAAAATTACATTGCATTTGACATTCTCAGGGTAGGTGAGAGCCATTTTTCCATTGTGTGATTTCTGTCAACTACTCTTTTCCAAAGCAAGGAAGTCCTGCTACCCCTCCTGTGTTTTATGTATTTTGGCTAAGGGAACAAGAGGGCTGGGTGGGGTCCTCAGGAAGGTCATAAAATGGAAAAGTTTTGATTCATAACCCATACAAAATTAGTGCTAGGCACAGGCAGTAGAGATTACCAACCTCTAGTTCCTTATTTTATAAAAAGGAAACTGACGGCCAGACAGCTCTGATTCATTTGGATCAACTTTGGTCTCTAGAGAAGTAACTTCTCTCGAATGACCGCTTGAGAATGCCAAGTTTTTAGCGGTCATTGGGTCTTTGGTTTTAATGTTTCCTCTGCCCCAAATCATGGGCCCCTTGCTGTTCCTCAGGTTAAAAAAAAAAAAAAAGTCGTTTTAGCGGTCCCTCTTATCACTGCATCTAGTTTTCCTTTATGTAGCAGCCGTGTAATTATTTTATTATTTAGCTGATATCCACTGGACTGTAAGCCCTAGGAAAGAAGTTCTTCTTCCTGTCTCGTTCACCGTTTTAATCCTCAAGGAGGACCGAGATTCGAAACCAAGGAGTCATGCTCCAAAATCCGCGCTCGCAGCCACTACATTATGCTGCTCATTTGACGAAGAAAGCAGAGCAGAGGCTTCTGCAAACACAGGGAAGCAAGAGGGTCATAAAAAATATGCCCAAGGAAATGACCAGGTGGAAAACAAGCGGACCCGTGTGTGCAGCACCCCCTAGGACTTTTCTCTCCGGAAGCGCTTGCTGCGCTCCGGGGCGAGTGCGCACGCGCGGGAGCCGGGGTCGCCCTGGGCGGTGCGCGGCGCTGGCGGGGAGAGGGGAAGGTTCCGCCTCTGGGGCCGCAAGGCGCGTGCGCCTCCGGGGCTCCGGTCAGGACGCGCCTTCTCGCTTCTTCCCTCCCCCGCCTGCGCGCTGGGTGGGCGTGGGAGGAGGCGGGGAAGAGGGGAGGGGAGCGAGGAAGCGGGTGTCGCGGGAGGGAAGGAGCGAACCGGGGAGCGTCGTTCCGAGAGGAGTGAAGGCGGCAAAATGGCGGACCGCTTCTCCCGCTTCAACGAGGACCGAGACTTTCAGGTAAACACGGGCGGCGCCGAGGATCCGGGGAAGGCGCTGGCCGAGCTGAAACCGCCTCCTCCTCCGTTCCGGCTCTCTTGCCGTCCAGATTCTGCTTTGGCTTACGAACCGGCTCGCTCTTCTTCGCCTCCGATTCCTCCAGGGGCCTCCCGGCTTGAGGCGAGGCCGCATCCCTTCCTACCCCATGTTCTCTTACCTCTTCGACTCAGGCCGCTGGCTTTGCGGCTTCGGCCTACTTGGGCTTCGGGTTTCGGAATCCCTGCCTGGCCGCTGGTGGGGGCTGTGCTCCCCTGGATCTGCCCGGCCCGTGGAGGCGCAGGGCTCGCTCCCCGGGGAAAAGAGGGTTGGGTCGGGGAGGGCTGGGGCGAGTGTCGCTGGACCGTGGCCTCCGAACCCCCGAGTTTTGCTTGCAAGACTCTTTTGGGGGGTGGGGGTGGCGGTCCTACCTCTTTCCTCCAATAAATTCCTTTCATTGTCTATTTTTCCAATTCTTCACCCGGAAAAGAATGCTTTAGTTATTAGATGCCTTCTTGGTTAGTCAAACATTGAAGTTTCTCGGAGCCTCAATGTTTTGTCGTTAGTATTAGGCCGTTAATTGGGCTTGAAAAATAGTAAGTTACAGGACTAGCCTCGATGCGAGCTTCGCCCCAAATATTATCTTGAAAGAAGATTCGTAAGAAGCAGAATAATAATAGACTTTCCAAGCCTGTGATAACTAGTGGCAAAAGCTTGATTTTTCTTTCTTCAGCTGCAAATTAAAAAATGTCTTTGTAATTGCAGGCATTATTGAGGAAAAAATTAAGGCAAATTAGAATACCTCGTCTTTTGGCTGTTCAGTTCCTGTTGAGCATTGTTACTGCAGAAATCTCGGCAGTTAAAAGGGATTTAGTGGAGATTGGCTGTTCCTAGGATAAAACACATCCTCAGAGTCTCAAAGAAACCACTGCATTACTACCGCATATCCTGGCAACCGCAATTTGGGTCAGGGGATGAACCTCAGAACTCCAGTTTCTATCCTGCTGCAGATCTTCCTCAAAGTAATACGGGAATATTCTAGATATGTTTCGAAGGCATTCTGACGGGTTTGAATTGCCTGAGATGACTGGGTTGGTAAATAGGTTAAAGCAACACTGAACAGTCTAGTGCATAGGACACTTAGGGGAAGTTTTACAGCAGTAAGAGATCCTGGGGGCCTTTGGAAAGCCTTGTGATCATGCGCCTGCTGTGCAGCGAGCTGCAGCACAGTAGAGGATCTCAAGGTGTTTAAGGATATCATGCAGGTCCAGGGAAGTTTGAAGCAGTTCGTTTGTTCCCTGAGAAAAATTGTTCTTTAGCGAGCTCCGTAAAACACGAGTAGGATGCAAGATGTTTGGGGTCTATTAGTAATTTTTAAAGAGACATGTGGATAACTAAAATCCTCAACTGCTTTCAGAGGAGAGAATTTCAAGGTGACCTAATAAAATAGAAAATAGGTAACGTGAACAATTAAGTTTTGAGGGAAAATGGTTGTCAATCACAGAATTTCAGCAGGCTTAAACCAACAAAAGCAGGACTTGGAAGGGTCTTGAAAGATTTTGAAAACTGGTGGCAGAATATGAATGCTGTCACCTGAAAAAATTGAGAAAGCCTCTACTTTTTCAAGTGAGATGACTTTCTTTTCTGATGCTATTGTTGGGCTTGTGTAAAACCTGTTTTCAGTTGTTTGGTAGCCCTTTGAAGATTATATATATGTATGTATATTGAAGTTTATTTTCTCCTTTTATGTTGGAATAACCAATTGCTGCTGTATGGAATCAGCCCGGGGAATGGCTTTTTTTTTTTTTTTTAAGGTGTCCTAGTGTTATGGATGAGTAAGTAGGGTACTGAGAATGAAACCTTTTATACAATTATAAGATGTTAAAACTTTTGCCCTGGCTAGTGTAGCTCAGTGGATTGAGTGCGGGCTGGGAACCAGAGGGTCCTGGTTCGATTCCCCGTCAGGGCACAGGCCTGGGTTGCAGGCCAGGTCCCCAGTGAGGGCCATGTGAGAGGCAACCACACATTGCTGTTTCTCTCCCTCTCTGTCTCCCTCCCTTCCTCTCTCTCTCAAAATAAGTAAATAAAATCTTAAAAAAAAAAAAACTTTTATAAGTTACTGTGCTAACATTTCTAAAAAGGCATTCAGAAAAATATTGTTCTGGATATTTTACTAAAAGGAAAAATGTAGGTTGATTTTCATTAATGATGTTCTTTGACAAGTTATTGGAGAGAAAATGTAACAGGATGCCTCTGCAGGTAGTATATCAAACATTTTTCAAGGTCAGGTTATGCAAAATGAAATGTGGCCTCCTTTTAAGATTTTAAGTGATAAACAAGGTGGAGTCACTCAGTACACTTGAAAACAAATCCAGAGTAGGTTTCCAAAACACTGTACATAGATCCTGTTGCTTTAAAGAGATCTTACAGTATTGGAGATTTTTCCATGCATCTTCTCTGGTAAGTTCTAGGTGGCTATCATTTTCTTTCCCAATTTACCATCAAGTACAAATTTTGAAGACAACATCAAGTTGTCTCTTGAACTTAGTGTGGAGTCAGAGCTGGGTTCACTGTTAGATTTTGTGAATACCTTCAAGTTTCTGAGGTGGTTTGTATGGTGTAGTGAGGAGCCTAACTGGGAGGCCACTTGAAGCACTTATGAATATAAAGAGTAACCATTATCAGGGATATACATTTAAGCTTTTTCAAAAATTAAATTTATCAGGTTGATGTTGGTTAATAAACACATAGGTTTTAACAGTTTTTTGGGGTAACTTTATTATAATAATGAACAGGTACTATTCTACAGGCTTTATGTGTATTGTCTCAGCCTCCACAATGACCCCATGGGATAGGTACTGTTGTTTTCTAATGAGGGAGCTGAAGCGCAGAGTTGAATTACTTGACCAAGTACACGCAGTTGGTAAATGGCAGGCCTGGATTCAGACTTTGGCTTTTTAACTCTTGAACTTGTACTCAGCAGTTCAAGTAGTATTATCTACTAGCAGTTACATATTTTGTATAACTAATCGAGTCATCAACTATGGAGGGAAATGTATAGGTCACAAAGAATAAATAGGCTTTTAGAGTGGTGGTACAATTAGTTTTTACTCTGTTCTGTTTTGTTCAGATCCGTTTCTTACTGCTTTCCCAAGGACTTCTAGGGAGGCTCTGACAGTGACAGTTACAGAGGATATGTTGTTAACTGTTGTTTGAGTTTCGACAGTCTTTTGTGTAGCCTTTTTAAGTGGTATTTTATCTTTGGAAATCTTTATGATCAAGGTTCATGGTTTGTTTGTTTTTTAAAATACTTTGAGAGTTTTAACTACTCCTTAAGATTCTGTCCTCAGTTTCTGAATGAGACATGACTTTGGCTTACATTTACCAGATTAAGTCATATTTGTTCACAGATTGAAATGTTACACAAAGTAATGGAAAATACATACTAAAATTTAAGATATAGACATATTCAGCACTTTGAGAAATATTCACTAAAGAAAGTTATACTTGTGCAGTGATGTACAACTATAAGGTATTAAATACACAGCTCAGTGTTTAGTGTTGCGCAGCCGTTAATGGCGGTGCAGCTGAATACTGGTGAGGAACTGTTCTTCAGTTTGTGTACCTGCAGCAGACTGGTGATATAAAGGAGCCTCTCATTCTGTCTTGTTCTGGATGCATTCTGCGTTAGATTTCTAATGAAAAGGAGCTACGAAAATAGTTAGTGGTAAAGTAATGAGGGAAACAGATATTATCAATAAAGGTCATAATGAAAATATAAAAATTACCCAAGAATTTTCTGTAATCTAGATAAGTAATCATAATGGTAAATAGCAATAAGCAAGTCATGTACTGCTTTTATGTAAGATGTTTGTAGGATTCTTCCTTGTGTTTCATTGTGATACTAGGATGTGACCCTCAGATAAATCTTATTTGGGAACATTATATGAGGATGTTTACAGTTTAAAAATACTTAGGTGACAGAAGCATATTACTGTGTTTTCTGTATGATACTGTGTAATACCGAGTTGGCATTCTAATGCAGGCATGCTAGAGACGGCACATGAGCAGGTGTTCTAATCACTCCCATTGTCTGGAAGAGAGAGATGCTACTGGCAATGAAAATCAATGTCACTGTTGCTTGGGATAATGAAACTTACATAAAATCATTACTATTCTCTTTCGTATATGTACTATAGTAGGTAGAAAGTATTGGATCCACAGCTGTACAGATTTCAAAAGACTGAAGATGTGTTATCATGATTATTAATAAATTCAGAATTATTGGTTACTACAATCTCAGGGGATCGAGAGTGACCAAATAAGGTTAGCATAAGGTAAGGCTCCCTGGTGCTGGTTTGAAGGGTAAGGTTGTATATTTAAGGTAAGAGGCATTTAAAAACATGGGATGTACCAAGGAATAACATGACAGAGAAAGACATTAACAAGTGGAATTGAAGGGAGAATGGGAATAACAGTGATTCCGCTCATAGGGCTTCACGTGATGGTGTGCTTATTTGTTTTCAAAGTAGGCTTGGGAGATTAGGAAAGAACAGATCCAAACAAATATATGTACTATTAGGCTGATTATTACAGGGCTGTTCTAGTGCTATCAACATTATAGGAAAATAGATGTCCTGTTATAGTCTTTCTTTGTAATTTATGCATGTACTGCAGAGAGATTCTTTTATCACATTTTCTTGGATCTTTATGATAAACTACATAACCGAACTAAAATTTGTGACTTACATTTAAACAAAAACAACACATATGAAGAAAATTAAAAAAAACAAAACAAAACACAGCACGTGTATAATTAGCTATCCTGATTGTGCAGCTTCATAGCTGAGGCATGTTTTCATGTAATTTCTATCTATTTGGGTACATGATAAAATGAATAAAAGGACAGTTTTCTTGATGTGGTCAAAATTACCATTTTCTGAAAAGGAAAGCAGAAGTTCATGAGATCTTGAATTATGGATTTGAAATCCATGTAGAGGTTTCATCTTTGTTCTTGTGATTTAATAAGTTTCTAATATTTTATTAATGAAAATGGATTCCAGCTTGAGGTAGACATCCAGTTCTTGAATTCTGTTAAAATTCTTTCCCCGAAACAACTTGGCACTTTTGCTTGTTTGTATGTCTAGCATTAATTCTCTTTTCATATTAGCATTGCCATTTAGTATTAAGTGAGAGCTGACTCATGGTAATTACCAAAGGAATTACAAATGACCACCACAAATACTGAAAGAAGTCATTGATTTGATATTGCAGTGAATACCAGAAGATGTTGTAATGATTTTCCAGTTATAAGGAGTGAATTGTCCCTTTAACTATGGAAGCCTAATCAAGTGTGCTTAATGCATATTGTATAAGTCAATGCAAAAAATTTCAAAATGCTCCATCCGAAGGACAAAGTAGTATATTGTCATGCTTATGCTAAATGATTTCTTTGGGATTTAACAAATTTAGTTGTTTTTTTGTTTGGTTTTTTTTTTTACCTAATTTAGGATTGTATTGAAGAAAAATAGCTAAAGTTGCTTTGGCATTGAACATAGGTTAATAGCACATAATGTTTTAGTAAGTGATATAGATAGTAAGAAATTAAAATTAGGGCCAAAACATGAGTTTCCTGTTACTTGCCTTAATTCTTATTTTCACTGACGATGTTGAAGTCAGATAAATCTTTCATTGTGTGTCACTCAGGCAACCAGAAACTCTCTCTGTAATAGTACATTTGGTCTCATTTCACGAGGTATCAATTATTTATCGTCATCCTTGCCACTCTCTGGCAATTATGTTGATTTCAAAGAGGAATTTTAATTTAACTCTGTGTTTTATAGAATAAAAATTAAAACCAGCTCTACAGATTTAAAGTTGAAATAGAGCCCTGAGAGGATGGCTCAGTTGGTTGTAACGTCAGTCCCTGGTCAGGGCACATATTGGGGCTTGAATTGGAGGCATCCAGTGGATGTTTGTCTCTGTCTGTCTCTCTCCCCCAGCCCCTACCTTCTTCTCTTTCTAGAAGCAATGAAAAAATGTCCTTGGGTAAAATTGAAAAAAAAAGTTGAAATAGGAAAAAGTCATTGATCATGTTTTGTGCCTGACATTTTAAGTGATTGTTAGAAAAGTCAGTACTCGGATCTCGTGTAACATTTTTCACCCTTTTGGTAGGCAGTACTGATCAAAAACCAAGAAATGAATTTCATACCCTAGGTCTCAGCTACAGAAGACGCTAAGGCTGTTGCTTGTGGATTATATGCTGTGGGATTAGTAATTTCCCTTGTTGCTGTGAGTAATATGAAGTATCTTAAACAATAAAACAAAAGTAGTTGAACGTTTAATTGGTTTAATAATATTTTAGAGTATCGTCTGCACGAGAGATACCAGAAGATATATTTACCTTGAGATAAACTAATTTTTAAAAAGATCATGAAATGAAACTATTTGAATAGTAGTTGT